>JAPKID020000149.1:0-21448 GCA_026931265.2 Tropidonophis doriae | reverse complement strand
TATGGGGTTTTTTAGATTTACCTGTTCACCGCCCCGAGTCCCCTGGGGAGAGGGCGCGGTATAAAAATGTTAACAAAAAAAAAAAATGGTACTACTTAGTAGACAGACATCTCTGTGCCTCAACAGCTGAACAGTGTGCAGTCTTCCAGCTTTTTTAATAATAAAGATACTACTGTGCTGTTCTTACTGAATGGAGAAAGTAGATGAAGTATTTTCTTAATAGTGCCTCCTAATTCTTAGCTTTCTTTTTAAAAAGTGGCATTATACCACTGTAAATGACTAGGCTGTTTTAATAATAAGGATTCTGTTACAACTACAATAATCAGTTACATTGCAGTTCCCCAGTTTCTATACTGGGGTAGGATGATTGTTTCTGCTTTAGAGCATTTAGGGTTTGGTTTAAGATAAGTGAAGGTTACAGTGAAGGATATAAGAGCAAACAAGTAGAACTTAGCCTTGGGGGAGTGAAGCTTTATTCTTTGCATAGACTTCAAAGACAGAAGAAAGTACGATGCCTGATAAGTAAGTTTTTCCTCTAATCTAGCTGGCAGAGAAGCAGATGACATTCTAAATTGGTTAAAGAAACGCACAGGACCTGCAGCCACTACCCTGACAGATGTAGCTGCTGCGGAAGAGCTAGTGGAATCCAATGAAGTTGCTGTGATTGGATTCTTTAAGGTATTTTTTTTTCATTCATAAATTAGGGTGAAGGATTTTATTAAAGACAATGGCAGAATTCCTGGGATGGAGGAGAATGACAGCATACACAAACTAATCAGTTGCAGAGCTGTAACAGACAGTAAACAGTTTGGAATTTGTCCTTGTGGTCAAATCTGTATATGCAGATATGTGGTTACTTCTGCTTGAGTTTTCTTGTAAGCCTGTTTGCCTTAATAGGGGAAAATATGGTGCTTATCTACTGTTTTTTTGGCTACTTGTAATTTTGCGGGGATAGCATTTGCAGTGTGCACTAAATCAAGATATAACGTGTCACTGTGCTAAATGAAATAATGATTCAGGTTTTGTTTTTTTGTTTGTTTTAAATGTAGGATGTAGAATCTGATGTGGTCAAAGAGTTTCTGTTGGCAGCAGAGGCCATCGATGACATTCCTTTCGGGATCACTTCCCACAGCGATCTATTTGCCAAATATCAGCTCAAAAAAGATGGAATTGCTCTTTTTAAGAAGGTGAGTATGGCTATGAGAAAAAGAAATCCTGATTGCTCTTTATATATTAGCCTGCCTGTTTTCCACTGCTTTAGAAACAAGCAAAAAGGCCTGCCAGTCACAGCACATATGGACAAATATTTGCATAATCTGTTTTGACTTTATTTTTTATTCATTCACTATATGCCACCAAATTCTTCCATTTTGAGCCAAACTAGTTTGAAATTAATAAGACTTCAAGTTTTGTGAAGGAGCTTGATTATAATGGCTCTAAAAATCTTTTTGCCATGTCATGGTGTAATAATTACAGGTTCTTCAGTTCCATAGCATTTTTTTTCCTGTCCTAATATCAATTGGAAAATAATATTTCTCTCTCAGTAGAGAATCAGTAGGACCAGTAGAAACCAGGAACCAAAATATTTCCCAATTCACATTTTTAAAGTCAACGTAACTGATTGTTCAGCTGTCTGTAAAACACTTCACTCTTCTTCAGCCTAGTCATCTTCTAGTGTGTTGGACTGAAGCTCACAAGGGTGACCAATAGTTTTAAACCCTAGGAATTTAAGTGTACCACATCCCGACAACATCATCAAGTTGAGGAAACTTGCTTATTCATGCCCAGTGCGCTTTTCCCCTCTCTCAAATCTCTTGATTCCTCATCCCTGGTTTTTAAGAGAGTTCATATAATCAAATGTGGGTATGCAAACCTGAACCGTAGGGGGCAATAAACACAGAAGCGCCTTTGAAGGGCGAACATCCATCCCCCAATAAGGCTATAATCCTCTGTTGGCTTCCCTTCCCCTCTCAAGTGCTTGGAAAGGTTATGAGAAAAAAGGTCAGCAGTGGATGTTACTCTGCAATAAGAGACTTCCTGGTGCTAGAGCTGTACATCTGTTCCTTTGTAGCTAACAATAGCCCCTCAGGGGTTCATTGTCTCTGAATAAGCTGCTCCCTGTTTAGGGACTTAATAGTAGGCAATTCCTCCTCTTAGTGGTTCTGTTGATTGGATACATTTGTCCAATTCAAGCAAGCCCTATAATTTCAACCTCTCTAAAACAATATCTAACATCTGAAGTGCTGAGCTCTAAAGCATTCAGTGTTACTTTTTAAATTTTTTGGGGGGATAATGATGAGGTGGGCAAATCTTTTTCAGAAATATTACATTGAAAATCAGGCTTCTTAATGTGCTCAAGTTTCCCTTTGCTTGCTGCTTGAATCCACTTGGTGGGTGGTAAGATGAGAACTTTGGTTGAGTTTCTACCCTGGGGGACATTAAGCATTTTGTGTCATGCTTGCAATGTGAAATGTGCTACCTTGGGTTAGAGTGTTTCAATATGTATAGGTTCTTTACAGTTTTAAAATAATCTGCCAGTGAAAAGTGAATTATTGGGCACTTCACGTTTACGGCATAATTAGCTAAGCAAAGATCAAGGAATCACACGCTGTTATTTATTGCCCTTATCCTTTCCTCAAGCTTTTGGCAATTGTATTCTACCACCTTCCACTGCACATGTGTTTGCAGTGTCACGTAGCCTAGAAACCTCAATGAATACTGAGGTTCTTTGGAAATTGGATACTGCATTAAGAGAGAGTACACTTCTGTATTACTACAGCATATAGGTAGACCCACTCTTGCTTTATTGTTTTACTAAGTTCTTGCGTAACTGTGCTTTGTCCATTTACTGAATGTAAACTGAATTCCTGTATATTTTTCTAGTTTGATGAAGGTCGTAACAATTATGATGGGGAAATAACAAAAGACAACCTGCTGAATTTCATCAAATCAAACCAGTTACCCTTGGTGATTGAATTTACCGAACAGGTAAAGAAATAGATTGCCCGTTTTACATGTTCTGAGTGATACATAATGTTTATTTGGCCTGCAACTTAGATCTATGGCAGGACAAATGGTAGTGAATCCCACAGGCTAGAGGGAGGAGGAGGAGGAATGGTCAAGAATATTAATCTTGGGATTCCACGTAATGTAATTGCCTTTAATAATGCAACTGTTCCTCTTCCAGACTGCACCTAAAATTTTTGGTGGAGAGATTAAGACGCACATCCTGCTGTTCTTGCCTAAGAGTGTTGAGGAATATGACGGTAAACTGGATAACTTCAAAAAAGCAGCTGAAGGCTTCAAAGGAAAGGTAAACAAAAGAAACTTACTAAACAATAACTGGCTTCTAAGCAAACTTTTATACAGTTTATTGTACACTCCCTTTCTCATACGGTTACACATCGCCAAGAATTAAAATCATAAACCACATCGTTGGGGACAATATGCTGGCTCTGTAAACTGCTTAGAGAGGACTGTAAAGCACTTTAAAGCGGTATATACCGCTTTAAAGCGGTATACGTACTATTGCTATCTCAGTCATATAGGTATTGAACCAAGAAAAAACACAGGCTTTGCCTAAAGCCTGGATTTTGTTGTTGGGGTTTCCCTGAGTCCCCTGACCCTAAAAAAAATCATAGTTACACAATTGGCATGTAAGCTACGGATTCTCATTTTTATTTCTGTTCTTTAAACGTTGATTCTTTAAACGTTGATTCTTTATATAAATCCCAGAAAATTTATGATAGTAGTATAAACCCATTGTAATAAAATTAATGCAGGTCATTATAAAGAATCAGGAGTTGTAGCTGGAGAAAGCCAACAAAATGTGTTTTAAAAGAGTTGCGGTGGCACAGTGGTTAGAATGCAGTACTACTTCTGCTGACTTCTGGCTGCCTGCAATTTGGCAGTTTGAATCTCACCAGGCTCAAGATTGACTCAGCCTTCTATCTTTCTGAAGTTGGTAAAATGAGGACTCAGGTTGTTGGAGGAAATATGCTGACTCTGTAAACAGCTCAACGGGCTGTAAAAGCACTGTGAAGCAGTTTATAAGTCTAAGTGCTATTGCTATTTTAAATACTTACTAGGCCTGACATTGTGTAAGGAAATCGTTCCACAGGAATTTTGCTTTTATAGAAAGTCCATTCTGCTTTGTTATACAGCGTTGTAACATTATGTTAAGGATCATCTGGGCATTCTGGCTTCTACATGTTGTGTAGGGGTAGGCAGCCTGGTATCACTACTTTGCTGCTTTCATAATCAGCATGGCCATTGGTAAGCTATTTGCAGGGTCTCTGCTGCAAAACAGTTAGAGGTTACAGCTGTGGTGGGTTCCTACCGGTTCGGACCAGTTCGGCAGGACCAGTAACGGTCTGGCAGCTGGGGTTGCTGCTGGAACTGGCAGCGACTCAGGCGTGCTGCACCCCCAAACTGGTTCTCCAGGCTCCGCCATAGGCACCACCATCTTGATTTTTGTTTCTCTGCATGCGCAGAACAATCTTTATTGCAGTGCACATGCAGAGTGCATGCCATGTGTGCACGACACCACCATGAGCGAACCAGCTGTAGTGAACCCACCTCTGGGTTACAGGGTTGCTTATTCCAGGTTTAAGATTACTAATAATGTTTAGAATTATATGTGAAGTGTAAGAGGAGTTAGAGAAGTGGGATAGATCTTGGGGACATCTTAATTCAGGTTCTTCTTCCTTCTCAAATTCTTTTGTCTAATACATACACTCTCCTGTTTTCCCTCCTCTTCCCCAAGATCTTGTTCATTTACATCGACAGCGACCATAGTGACAACCAGAGGATCTTGGAGTTCTTTGGCCTCAAAAAGGAGGAGTGCCCTGCCATACGCCTTATTACCCTGGAGGAAGAAATGACCAAGTACAAACCAGAATCCGATGATCTGAGTCCAGAGAATATTAGGGACTTCTGCCACAAGTTCTTGGACGGCAAAGTTAAGGTAATTGGGTTTGTAAATGGGGCTTTTGGAGCAGGTAGCCGTGTGAGTTGATCCTAGTAGCACATGGAAATTGAGACCTGTCGTATGGCACGAACCTCTTAAATTCACCTTGCAGAGTAGTTTGAGATTACAGTATGCAAAGCTTTGGCTAGGAAATCCAAAGGGCAGTCCGTGGAGCATGGTCCCAGGATTTACATGGTCCTGCTGTGCTAGTAAAGTGAGCTGCACGAATTTGGGAACTGTTTTAGAGTGAGTGGTGCAGATCCAAGAATTACCTTTCTCAGCATGACAGAAGGAACGTGGCCTTGGCCTCACGTTGCACAAACATTTAGATGTCGTCTATTTTAATCTGGGAAGGGAAGGGAAACCTGTTACCAAGGTCCAGCGACTGTTCGATGTTTCCTACACAGCACATGTAATCCAGGGCTTCCCTTGAATCACCTCCTTTGCTCTTTCTCATTGTCATGCTTTTTTACTTCCATTTCCCTCTCTTCTGTTCTCCAGTCAAACAGGGTTCATAATGATGTAGTGGTTCTGATTGCCTGGAGAAAAAAACCTTGGGAATTGCTAATGGAGCTAAAAGTGTAATAATATTTTTTAATCAATAAAGCCCAATTTAGGGAAAGGCTTCTAAATAAAGCATCTTTTGCTTTATGTGTGCTATTGAGACTTCTGGCAATCGGCTTCAGAATAGATAAGATACTTGGATAATTAATTGGTTAAAAATGTAGCTTTGGAATAAAAGGCAAAAATAACAATATTTTCTATCTATGTATATTAAATACATATACATAGTGGAGATAAACTAAAGATATATCTAGAATTAGGCAGTTACAATTGAAGAAGTTTAAGGTCAAGCAACACATGGAATAGTAACTTTAAAAAACATATTTAAGGCTATGTTAAATATATGGCTTGAAAATTTCAACATGGTCATTTTAAAAGACTTTCCAACATAGTTGCCTTTGGTCCATCAGTTCTAGGTAATGTGCACAGTGATCAAGAAAAATAGAAACACATCCAAAACAACGAGGAAGGCTGGGGTATCAATGTCTTTGAAGTATATTGTAAAAAACCTTACCTTGAACCCAACTAGATCATCATAATCACTTCATTTTTAAATCTGTGGTAGTAATTGTTTAATATACACATACCTGCTCTATGCATCCTTCATGCAAGAACTCATAATATGTTTTGGTTGTGGGATGGGGGTGTGACCTTGAAAGAGCAAATCTATATTAACCTGCCTTTTTATAGTCTGGCTTGCCAGTTGTTTTGCCACTTCGGAGCAGTGGGTGTGGGGATTTCCTATTGACAAATTCCATGCAGTTGCTCTCATGTTGTTCCTTTTGTGTTGTGTATTTCAGCCCCACCTGATCAGCCAAGAGATTTCTGATGACTGGGACAAGCAGCCTGTCAAAGTTCTGGTTGGAAAGAACTTTGAGGAGGTGGCTTTTGATGAAAATAAGAACGTCTTTGTGGAATTCTGTAAGTATTTTACCGATAGCAATGTATGTGTACACACACATGCTTATCTTGTTTGAAATTATAGATTAAGGAGAGGAATGTTTCTCAGGGCCAAATTAAGAAAAAAGAAGGGAGAGAGTTGTGGATGCTGAACAGCTGTTAAAATCATTTATCATCTTTTGGTTCACAGATGCTCCTTGGTGTGGCCACTGCAAACAGTTAGCTCCCATTTGGGATAAACTTGGAGAAACTTACAAGGACCACGAAAACATCATTATTGCTAAGATGGACTCTACAGCGAATGAAGTTGAGGCTGTGAAGGTCCACAGTTTCCCTACCCTCAAGTATTTCCCTGCTGGCCCTGATAGAACGGTGAGTGCATTTGTACATTGAAACTTTAAAATGGTTCCCCCAGCCTGCTTTGGGGTGTGCTTAGGTGCATGTGTGCCTTGAGGTATAGGAAAAATAGTTTAATAGAGGATGGTGCTCTATTTTTTCCTTGCAGCATTCATGGGGATCTGTGGCTGGCTCCTCTTCGACTCATATGGGTGAAGGTGAATTTTCTAACCTCCTCCCTTCTTATTTTTTTTTTTTAAATTTTTGGCTGTTCAGAAGTGAATCCTTCATCCACCAAGGCCCTAAATTTGTCTCTTGGTAATACTTATTACTTTGTTTCCTAGGTTCTTGATTACAGTGGAGAGAGGACATTGGAAGGTTTTAAGAAGTTCCTGGAAAGCGGCGGAAAAGATGGTGGTGTAGATGAGAATGTGAGTATTTTAGGATTATGATATTCTTCTCTGAGATAGATAGATAGATATATTCGGCTCCTGGACACAAGTCAGATCCATGAGGAAGTGGCAGTTCTATCCTGTAAATCTAGTTATGGCTTGCTTTGGCAGCAGAGAATGTTAGTTCCATAGCAACCTGTAAACAAAACACAGCTGGTAATATCCAGAATGAACTGGGATGGCAGTAAGGGTGTTCAGAATACCTGCAATTCCATGTAGACTGAGGCCATATAAAATGCAGGAGCCTACAAAGTCATTTCTATGTTCAGAAAAATGCTGAAAAAACCATTGTTTGCATTCCCCTCAGCCTCTGCCCAACAACCCATAGTTGTTCTGAGATTGAATCTTCAGTGGGCAGACAAAAGCCCCTCAGCAGGTGTGGATGTCCTCTTTCAGTCACAGAGTTGTTGCTTTTAGCATGCATAACTAGTCTCTGCTTCCTTGACAGAGATGCTACTAGCTCTGCTACTATGCTGCTATACTTTTGAGCCTTATTTAAAGGGTAAATATGAAAGGACAAAATTAGAAATGCTGTGAATTTTCCATTTATATTGGCAAGTGAGACTCTAGCAACTCACCCATGGCATATTATAGCTGATAGTCCTACAGAATTCCTGTACATAGTAGATTCTATTGTGGTGATTTCAAGTTGCTTACTAGGGCTGGGGATGTAGGTATCTGTAGTTAGAGCACATTCTTTACCATTCTTATATTTATGTGGAAGCTCCTGATTTGATTTGTTATCCTCTGTTTTGAGTTCTTTACATCAGTGGCTCCCTAGCCTTTTGGCAACCAGGGACTGGTTCTGTGGAGAGAAGCTGTTCCATGGACCCGAGGGGGTGTAGTTTCACATGCTGCCTGCATCCTGCAGATAGAGCTTCACTTGTTTGCATGGCGCGGTTTCTGGCATGCTGCAGCCCAGTGCCAGTCTAAAGAGCAGGGGTTGGGGACCCCTGCTTTACACCATTAGAGGAAATTAGGGGAGGGCAAATACTCAGTTCAACTCTTTTGATTGCTGTATGATTTGGGGGCACTATTCCTGGCACAGTACATAGCTAAGGTGCAGCAAAATACTGCCTCCCTGTTTCATTTCAGTTTAGCTTGCTCTTTTCCCCCCTCTTGGTTAGAAGTGCTTTATTTAAAAAAAGAGTTATGATAATAATAATAATGGATAGCGACTTTCCCACATACAAAAGCAACTGTAGGTTGAATATATTACACAGAATTATATATCATTCCTATTCCTTGGCTTTTCTCAAAACGGTTACCTCAATTTCCAGTGAGCAACGGTTAAATGGCCTAACGATATAAAGAATGGTAAATAGATAGCACCATTTCATACATTTGGTATTTCCTTTCAGAGGATTTAGGGAAAGGGATGAGGCCAGACCATACAGCTTAGAAAAGGTCATTCAACTTTTCCACTTTAGCTTATTTTCTAGGAAACAGAGGGATGTCTTTTCTGACAATCAACTGGCATAGCTGAAGGAGAACCACTAAGCTAGTTAAAACCACAGAGTTTTTGTTTTAGATCGTCATCCTGCCCGTAGCATTCCTTTCAACTAACTCAGTTTCCATGCTAGTCTTGGCTAATCTAAGATATGCAAACATTTCCTTCCTTCCCAAGACTGATGCCTAACTCCAGGTTCTTTGTATCACCTCTGTCCTACAACTAAACTCAAGTGATCATACCTGGTGGCTTTAGGAGGTGGTAACAGTGGCAAAGAGCCTTGGGTTGCATCACTGAGGCAATCTATCTTAGGAGTAAGTTTAGCTTACTCTTAACTGACCCGATAAATTTAAAAAAAAAACTTTGAACTATCATAATTTTATAAAATTATTATAAGTTTCATTTAATGATAGATAACATTTCTGAAGGCATACAATTCATAACCTTTGTTTTGTGAGACCCAATTCAAATCAGATTAACCCAAAAAGAAAAGTTAGTAATTAGAAGTGTTATTGGGTTATTAGGTCCAAGATGGTGCTGATCAGTGGTTTAGAGTAGATCAAAAAGTACTGACTACCAGGTGTTTTTTTTCCTGAATGGCTTGACTGAACAAAGGCTTGGTTAGGATCAAAATTAGAAACAATTCTGTGTGTAAAAAGACAAAGATCTCTGCTCTATTCTGGTAGAGAATCAATCTTGCGATTCAAGTATATGCAGTGGAACTCTTCTTTAAACATAAGGGAACATTTGTTTCTTTTTTCTGAGTTAACATTTTGTACCAGATGCTACTTGTTGACAAGTACTCCTCATTTCCTTTTGCCCCATTTATTGACTTCACAGTTAGAATGGAGATGAAGAAATATCTTTATGACCAATCTTTACCTTTCAGACCTTCAAGGTCTGTAAACTAAATGAAAGCTGAAGTGAGATAAGCATTCATGGTTGCTCTTTGAGAAAACAACCCATAAGAAATAAATAAGAGTTATCATCAATATGATCGTTTGAATCCATCCTGTGGACAGGATGTTCATTTGTGTGTATGCATCTTCAAGTCAGTATTGACTTCTGGTGATTGCCTGGACAAGTCCTTGCACTTTTCTTGGCAAGATTTCAGGAATGATTTGCCATTGCCTGCTTCCTGTGGCTGAGAGAAAGTGGCTGGCCCAAGGCTGCCCAGCTGGCTTCATGCCTGAAGTGGGAACTCACACACTTCCTGCTTCTAGCCTAGTGCCTTAAGCACCATACCAGACTGGCTCTTTGACTATTATTATATCAAATATATTTATTATTTTTAATAGTGTGGCATTATTGACTGGGTCAGTTGTTTTAATCTAGTTTTTACTTTCCTTTTTATAACTGGTAAGTCACATTCTTGAGTTTAAATGCAACAAGCAACCTTGTTTTTTCTGGCTGTTTGGGGATCCTTTGTTTATTGACAGAACCTTACATCATATCTGGAGGACGACAGTTTAGTTATGTTTGGTACCTGAACTGTGACTTCAGGAACTTTGAAGTTGGGAAATTACATTATGTGTGAGAAAAATTATTACCCTTTTGTTATTTTTATTCCTTAAAAAGATTATAACTTTCCAGAAGATATGGGAAACCAAACTGTACCCCACTATCTTGAAATCCCTTCTTATCTGTTATCTGTAAATGCTTGTGGACAATGTGCTTTTGGCATTTTGTTACCCATTGTTTGGTTTTATGTGGCTTCTTGGAATGCATGGGATTTTCCTAGTCTTGCATGTTTTAGCAGAAGACCCATAGAGTTAATTACATTTCAAGCAGATTCTGAATTACCATACTGGTAAGGGCTCTGTAGCAATTTGCTCTTACAGTATTCTAGCTCTGTATTGCTTAGAGAATCAAACTAGAGGCACACGCATCTCCAAACAACTGACCAGTCCTTTCTTCATTGAAACAGGATCTGGAAGATCTAGAGGATGCAGAAGAGGAGCCAGAGGTTGAAGAGGAAGGAGAAACTGCAGGTCCAAAAGATGAACTGTAAACAGAAGTCCAATCTGCATATCCCCAGACACTATGTTGTGGCTGCCAACTCAAGCAAGTCAGCAAACAAATTCTAACCAGAAGACTGAAACTGGTTGAGAGTCCAAGGGAAATTAACCCATTCCTCTAACCTGTCAAACAAATCTAGTTTTATTCTATGCTGAAGAAGGATCTGACTAGTTGGCAAACTGCTGGGTCTTTTTTCTTGTCTTTTTTCTCTTCTTTCATTTGCAAACTGTGATGTACATTTCCTTAGACTATTGCGGCCTGGGTAGAAGCAGATTGAAATGATAATATGTCCTATTGCCTAACTAACTTGGGAATCTCATGAATAAGGCATCCTTAAACATTAATCACACTTTGTCTAAATGACATATGCTGCTGTTGACCCAGCAGGCTCTTGGTTATTGTCCCAGCTTTCCCCCCCTATGCTTTACTGTTGTTTTTTTCTCTTACCCCGGACCATTCCAATGTGGAAGAAATCACTAGGCTGACCAAGGGAATAAGTGGGGTATAGTAGGTCCTCTTAACTCATTGCAGAGTCTCATGTCCTCTTCATATTGTACAATTGATTTCTGTCATCCAAAGATCTGGAAGGGTAGGAAACGGTTGCTGAGGAATGAGAGTCCAGTTGCCTCCTTGCCTAAAGCGAAATATAACTTGAGTTGCTATCTCACCTGCAATGAAACAAAAGCCTTGCTACCTACACATTATTTTGCAAATGGGTTTTCTGGGAACTGTTGGGAAACAACTTCTCTGAATGCAACAAAAAGGACACTTGATAACTAAGGAGTTTTGTGGGGATACTTGAGAGCCATGGAAAAGTCTATTACAAAGAGGATGATGTGTTTCAATGGAATTCATTTTAAGCATCCATGATGCTCAAAGGAATGGAACTCATTGGCCAAATAAAAGTTAATTTTAATACTCTTTTGAATCTTGCTGTTTTCTTTAAATTTGGGGGTTAGTTTAAGAAGAACTATTAATGAGGCAGACTGGAAAAGCTGAATTAAGGAATTTTTGCTAGTATTTATTTGCATCATAGTTTCCATGTAGACAGAAATGTTAACCAGTCCTAGATTATATGGAGTACAGAAAAAGCATTTCTATAGAGGAAAATCTATGTACAAATATTCAAATTCAAGGAAATATATTCAAAATAGTTTCTTCTAAATGCTTGTTATTCAAACAGCAGGCATGTGGTATCTGAACCAAACTCTGGTAAAGAGTCAATGCTTGGAAAACATAGGACATACATAAAGAGCAATACATTACACAACTTGGTGTCTTCAACAGCATGCTAGTTGCTCTAGGGCAGTGGTTCTCAACCTGTGGATGTGACCCTTTCACAGGGGTTGCCTAAGACCATTGCAAAAAACATATTTTCGATGGTCTTAGGAACTGAGACACCAATTTTATGGTTGGGGGTCACCACTCACCATATATGAGGAACTGTACTAAAGGGTCAGGCATTGGGAAGGTTGAGAACCACTGCTCTAGGGCCATCACTCCACCAACCTCATTTTGTGATAGAGTCTTAGAACTGTAATTGTCCAGGTTAAAATTAAACTAGATGCAGCGTTTCAACTAATACATAAAAATATAGAATCGAAGATACATCAAGTCTGACTTTCCATCCAATTTACTGTATACTATAATTCCATAATTACACTTAGTCTATATATCATCATAATAAAGTAGCATGCTGGGCTTTACTATATTATTCTTGCTGCTGCATTGTTCTTGGATCAAAGTGCATTCACAATCTTTTTAAGGTGAAAAAGGATAATTGAGCTGGATCAAACAATCTTATTTTTACTATATCACGTCTTGATTAGGAAACTCAAGAGAAAAATCACTAAAAATACCAATAGACAAATGGGAGTATGGTTCTTATGGGAAATTGGTTTGTAAGAAGTGTGGGGTCTGAGGGATGAGCTTAGTATAGTAAGTTAAGTACTACAAATTCTCGTCATGACCAGTATTTTGAATTGCCTACAGGATAGGAATGTTTCTGGTATATTAGCTCTCTGAGTTGAACATTTCTGCTTTAGTGCTTTGGGAAGGAGTATAAATATCTTCAGCTGTGGGAAAGATCATTCTCACTTCTGATATTACATCAGATTTTGCACTTTTGCATGGAGCATTGAGAATCGGGATATTTAATTGCATTAGTGGATTATTTCATACATCTTATTTGGGGGTGCAGTGATTATGATAAACCAGGATCAGCAAGACCTGAGTTTCTATTTCCCTTTTCTTTAGCTCACAATTGTAGATAACTCACACTACTTCAAAAGCTGAAAGGAAAGGAAATGGGAGGTTGGATTTATCATCTTCACACTTAGAAGCTACTGGAGGAAAAGTATTAGGAAGACATGTGTATACTCCACCCCTGTTGCATGTGCAAATTCCTAGGTCTAAAGAGGACCATAAAGTCGATCAGTGAGAAGGCTGGTTGGCTTTATTGTTGAGGAAAAAAATATTTTTTTAAATCAGAGTCTCTGAATGTATTGGCTGGATAAAAAAACCCCCCACCAATAGAGCAGCTTTTTATTAAGTAAAGCTGGAAATGAATTTTTAGTAGAGTACTTGAAGTCAATACAAGCCAAACTGAGCAACCGCAAAATTACGAGCTGGGAAAAAAGGTAACCAGAAAAATACCAGATTTTAGATTTATAAAAGCATGCAATCTCTTAAAAATATGTAGATCTACTCGGTTGGTATTCCTCAGCTGTAGGACTTTGATGTATTTAGTGGCATGTAGTAGTGGTTTGAAGGACTCCAATCAAATTACGCCAGGAGCATATAGCCTTAAGGATTATTCTGTACCCTAGCCTTCACTTGAAAAGAAACTTCTAAAATGATTCCCTTTTATTCCTTAGATTTGAAACTGGTTGTTCTTAATGGAAGAAAAAAATTAAATTGGAGTTTCTTGGAGTGGTTGACTTGAATCTAACATAGATAGATCTTTCTTGGATAGAATTTTGAACTTCAGTGTATTTGGTAACTTTCAATTGGCTGCAGCCTATATTTTTGTCTTGTGTTTTCTGAATCAGAGTAGATTGTTTAGTCCTGTACGTTATCCCAGTATCTTTATTTTGAAATTTGTGATAAAGTATTCCAGATACAATTTTAGCTTTATTCTAAGGATCACTTAAAGGACAACTCTGTAAATGTCAGAGAGAGAAATCTTTGCCATCCCAAAGTGGAGAGCTATTACATTCAGGATCAAAGTACAAATTGTTTCTAAAGGTCATCAACCTTCGAATTCCTTCTAATTCAAAGAAACGTCCAGAGAAGTATGTAATGTGCAACTATTACCTGCTTTGTGGATGGTTGGCCATCTCAATTGAACAATATTTTTGTAAGCAAGTATGTCATTCTGTCATATGATGGGAGTGAACATGCCTCATTACTTGCAGCCCAGGAAAACAAGCTGCTGCTCCTTGTTGAAGAGCAGGAGAGCTTGCTGACAATTTCTCTTCGGTTGTGACAGAAGAAGACATCAGACTATTTCTGAAGCAGTTTTTGTTGCTTGGTTTATTTTAAATAGCATTTTACCATCAAAACCATTCATGCCTGTACACACATCAACTTAGAATTTCCACAGCAATAACCCTGCATTATGCGTATGTGCTGCTTTGGTGTTTATATGCCATGTCATGCCTCTGCCTGCAACCACGAAATCTTTGTAATTTTTTATGTGGATCTGTGCTGTGACTTTCTTGCCACAAGCATGTAAGGTGGTTGCATGGCAGTTTAAGTTCATCTTTCTTCTATGAAGATTATAGGAGCATAGTTTTTTCCTGTGGGTGTATGATAAGGACCAGTCAGTACTTAATGTGCAGGGTTATCTTTTCATACCAACAGCTGGACGATCTGTGGCTCTTCGTTTTTTGGTAGTATGGGCGGACCCTGAGAGGAAGTCTTTGAGGAAGAACTTGGATTAGGGTGGGGAAAGTATGGCCCTCCTAATATTGCTGAACTTTAACTAAGCAACCCTTTTAATTGGATGTGATGGTTGGGGCTGAGGAGAACTATGCCACAATAGTAATTGCAGCAAGTAACTTGCTATCCTTCAGATATTTTGCTCTTCCTTTCCCACTGCTTGTATAACACATAGGTGAGGGATTGTTTGCCTTTTGTGCTAAAAATCCACAAGTCCACTTCCTGCCTTGCATGTTGTTGGTTCTCAGATTTTTAATTTGAGATAACATAAAATGTCCTTAGCCTCCAGATGTTTAAGACTAGAATTCATTTATAGTGAGTTCTATCAGTGCAAGCATCTTTCTGGTATTAGGATGGGAAGGAAATATCTCTGGTGCAGCAGCACCTTCTAATTTTAATAGTCTAATAGCGCTTGATACAGAGATGGATTGCTCCCAGTTTGGCCCGTTTCAGCTGAACTGGTAGTGGAATTCAGGCCTGGGTTGCAGAACTGGCAGCAACCCAGGCCTGCCACTGGGCCGCTGCCATTTTTGTTTTTAATGACTGCGTGTATGCAGTTCACTGTAAATTGTTCCAGGCATGCGCAAAAAACAATTTGCATTGAACAGTCTGGTGCCCTTGCGGGTTGCAAATCAGTAGTAAAACTGGCAGTAACCCATTCCTGACTTGATAGTGACATCAAAAGTTAGAACAGATGCCATATTTCTTGTTTCAAGCAGGGGATGCCTTCATCCTGCACAACCCAGATTAATTCATGACTGAAAGCTGTGGGAAGTATCAGAAACTCTTGTTGTTCCACTTGCTGCCCTGCTCAATGGGGCCTGCTGAGATACCCTCAAGAAAAGCTGATGACAATAGTTTTCCTTTTAAAAAAGTAGCTTGGCTTCCTATTTTTTTCAAGAGAAGAATGAGAGCGAATGTGCATCTCATCAAGTATCTCTGTTGGAGGGGTGATGAGTTGCGGGTGGTATTCAACAGTTAAAAGTAAGGAGGTCGTAGAAATTGTAAGGTTCAGGTATGTTCTGTAAAAAGGAGTTAAATGAATAGCACTTTTATGCCATTTTAAAATTAGATAGGCAGATTGGAACTTTCAGTGGAAAATATAACTAAAGATAGTCTTAAAATAGTTTTAAAATCTAATAAAATCAAGAAATTGTAGTATTATTTCAGTGTTCTGAAAACCTCGGTTGCTTTGGCTAGCTACGTTTGATTTTGACCCATTCTGAATTTCTTTTTAAAAATAATTTTCTTCTGAATCAAAGTAGTAAAAGTAATTCAAAATTTTAACTCCTTGGATGTACTAACAATAATGAAAAAAAATATACTGCATTCTTGAAGATGGCTGTTAATGTCTGAACTATCTCCAGAGCTACAAATACAAGGCCCATGCTTAGAACTATAGGATGTGTAACAAGATCAGCAGAGACTTTGGTGCAGATCTTAACATAACATAAAATGTATTAACATAAAATGTATGTTATAATTGAAGCGGTGCATGAGATTTTAAATATAAATGTAGACCAGAAGAATTCATCCATGGACGAGAAGCCACTACTATTAGAATTTCTCTTCACATTTTTTTGGTAACTGGTCAAAAAACTCACTTAATGGAGGCTTCCCTGAATTTAGTAGTTTTCTCCTATTGCTCACCAAAATTGAAGGGCTTGATTTATGTACCCAAGTACCCTCTGGATATGTGGAACAGGCAGAAAAGCTACAGCTGAACATTATTTCCAGTTTCAATTCTTCCTCAAAATGAATACCTTGCAATTCTCAAAAGTCGCATTCATATAGTGCAACTTAGATTCTGTTACTCTTCCAGTTCTAGTACAGTTAAGTGGCTAGTTATGCAAAGCAGGTGAACAGAATAAAAATCACAAAATAGCTATCGTCTTTCTGTTGCAAACCTCAAATTCCTAAAAATTGATATCATTTTCCTTCCTATTTCGTATAAGATGTGTATAAATGCTTAAATCAGATAAAAACTCATTTACATTTATATACAGAGATGAGCTCTGAATTCACACTGCTGTACAGAACTTATATGTTGCAGCACATTAACAATTCATATTTGATAACCAACAAGAATTGATAACCGACAGGAACAAGCATGGTTCCTTGGATTGTTCCCCTTGACCACTTTCTACTCGTATCTTTTGCAAATATTTTTGGATTGTCAAGTTAAAAGCAGCAAATTAAAAGCATGAACTCTTCAAGAAAATGCCTAGCTTCTTAAAGATTGTAAAATATTGATTGCTATTCATGTAATAAGATTCTTCAATGTAGAAGCTTTTCACTTCTATAATTGTTTTTGAATCTCTCCCTAGAACTAGTTTTGGGAAAAGTACAAATGGCTGCCAACAAATTCCAGAAAGTAATGTAGAGTATTGCAAACGGTGGCTTGCAAAATCAGAGGCTGTTGGTTGTAGATTGCAGTCCAAGATGGACCTGCTGACTACCACTCATCGACAGGTGGGCTGTAAACTGAGATTCTAATTTATGTTCAAAAGGGGGAGGATGCAGGCATGGCGTCTCAATTACAAGATCTCATGGCAACAAGTATGAGCTGAGTGTCCTCAAAATAGCCACAGGGAGGCTATATAACAAGAAACTGTGGGGAAAGCATTAGTCCTCCACAGATCACCAGGTGTTGTGCTGTCAAAAAAAAACCTGAAAGGACAGAAAATCATCACTGGGTTCTTCTTCACCTTTTCTTTGCAAGATTTTGGGAGGAGATTCTCCTTTGGATCTCAAGACATTACTGTAGTTTTGCACCTCACCTTTGTGAGGTAACTCTTCTACTTTCTAAATCTGCTCATCTTCCTCCCCTCGTTTGTCTGTTGGGCTTCCTTTGCCCTCTGTGACCATGAAATACTACTGCCCAGCCTCACATCCTAGGTACAGGCGATATGCAAGGCACCTCAAGACAGTGCGTTTCCCCAATGACGTTCTCTTCCAGGACCACATTCGACAGGGTGACTTGGAGCAAGTAGGACGTTTCATTCGGGCCAGGAAAGTCTCCTTGGATACCATCTATCCCTCTGGTACGTGGAAGACCGATTGGAGGGTGGCTGAGTAGTTGTTTGATCCCAGGCAAAAATATGGGTTGAATGTTAGGCTGCATTTTCAGTGTGATTTAAAGAAACAATAGGGAGCTTCCTTTCTTTCTCTCAGTTGCCATACAGCCCACATTATTTGAATGGAATCATTCAAGAGTGGTATAAGCCTAAAATACTATAACTTTTTATAGTACTCTCACCCATTTATTTCCTTTATGTACATAGTAATTTGCTTCAATATAGCAAAACAAACATACCAGGATGGGCAATAAAATAGAGTACATGCTTCTCAGAAATACTTCGAAGGCTTATGCCTAAGTTTGAAGTAGTTTGAGGCATTAACTCTGATTATTATCTCAGTGCATGGAAATCTATGCAAGAAAAAATTGCAAGAGAAAAGGTGTCAGAAGCATAGAAAACATGACAATTACAGGATGCAAAATCCCAAGTAAAATTATGGCAGGATGTACTTAATCTTTCTGAAAGACATTGCTTAGTCTTGTTTTCCTAGTTTGGTACATTTCAGATTTTGTTGGGACTGTAACTTTCAGAATTTCCCAATGGACTTTGGCCATGATAAGAATATTATGGGCTGCAGCCCTAATTCATATGGAAGGTGCCAAATTGAAGATAGGTTTTGGTTATTTTAGCCCAGCATTGTAGGACTATAGGAGTCTCTTTGGGGATCATGTTGCTGTTAAGGAGACTGGCTTTCATTGGCCTTTTCTTAATCAAATAATTCTCAAAAAAACTCAGAAAACATACTCAGGAATCTTGATTGAACTTCTACTTCCTTTTTTTTTTTTGCCTAAAGTGAATAATCTTAAAAACATCAACAAATCTACGAGGATGCATGTTAACTGAACAGTTTTAGTTATCTTTCTTTACTTGAAAGATTTTTCTTATGCTAAGATGAAAAATGTGGTAGGATTCCCACTCAGTTTATAATGCCCCTGTCTGTCCAACTAGAGTTTTGATATATCATCTTTTCCAATTAGGAATGGCTGCCATCCATGAAGCTGTGCTTGCTGGGAACCTCGAATGCGTCAAGCTCTTGATAAAATACGGCGCTGACATAAATCAGACAGATGATGAGGGCTGGACACCTCTGCATATGGCTTGTAGCGATGGCTATGCTGACATTGCAAGGTCAGAGATGCTAAACTGTTTACCTCATTCCCCCTTAGCCAGCTGTGCCACTCTCTCAATAAACAGGAATTATATGGCCAAGGAAAACAAGAAGGGGAAAGTGATTGCACTACTTAATTTCTGGGCAGAGAACTTTGAACTGACAAGAAAGAAGTACCTGCTGGCTTATTCCAAAAGATGGATGAATTCTCTCTTATCTCACAGTGCTCTCATCCTGACACCAGCAGTGCTTATTCCGTAGTATTTATTGGCAGATTAACTGTGGTATTGGCAAAATTTTATTTTATTTAAAAGGTGTTTGTTTTTATGGCAGGAAAAAAAAATATTTTGAGTCACTTCATAACATCACAAAGCTCTCTATATCGCTTTAAATATATTGTGTAAGTTGGTACATGTCAGTTGGACAATGCACCTGGGGAATCTGACTGCAATTCTTGATAGCAGAAATAGCTCTAGGCTTGTGTGTACCACTGTATTCTCCAGGTATGAATAGTATAATGTGGTGAACCTGCCTTAAAGAAATATAAGAATAAAGATGATTGAAATTGCAAATTCTTATTGCAATTATTAAAAGTGACTAAAGGACATCTACACTATATTATACAGTGAACTACTTAAATGGACTGAATATTTTTAAACAGAAGTAGGTCAATCCAGACACTTTCAACCTCTGCTGCATTTCATGACTTTCTCTTTCCTGATCTTCCAGGTACCTCATCTCTCTTGGGGCCCAGTGTGATGCTACCAACAATGAGGGAGATAAGCCATCTGACCTTATTGACCCAGAATACAAGGATCTTGTGGAGCTCTTCCAAGCAGCCCATGTAAACTAAGACTGTACCTCTTTTCCATGTGAAATCCAGTTTCCATGGCAGACAGCATAATCTGTTGTACAAAGGGGGAAACTAGAAAAGTTGCTCCTAAGAAGTTGATAAGGGAGTGTAAGATCTCCTAAAAGAGGCCATACTGTAGCTGCAATAGGTATATATGAGACTGACTACTTGGGGATTTCTCAGAGACATGCTTGGGATAGTCCATCCAAAAAGAAATGCAACATTCTTTATTGTGGTTCATTGTCCAATTCAATAGATGACATATACTGGTTCTGATGGGTGTGGCTGTGTAGGCAGTTTACATATACTGTATGTTTGTGATCTGGATTGGTCCGGACACATCACCTCACCACACAATCCTCACAAAATAACCATGGAAATATCTACCTTCAAAATGACATCTTTATGTACATATGGATTATTCTAATCTAAAACAGTGTATAATGTCCTATTTTTAATGTGTTGCCAATTCTGGATTTGCTTTTATACTGTATTTTTTAAGTGATTCCAAAACAGCTTTTTATTTTTTCAATAAAGGAATTCCCAAATCTTGGGGTATCTTTTCTTTCTTCTCTTCTCACATTAATGGTAGCCAAGCTTTTGTTGAAATATTTGGTTTTGGTTATGATGCAATAAAACTCTTCTCGTAGAATCAAAATCCATATGGGGAGAAGAGCATTTGGATTGGGAATAAGCAAATCCCAGTGTCCAAAGCAACATGGATTGTCTAAAAAGTTAAAAAAAAAATGAAAGTAAAACTTCATCCAAGCCTGAATTGTATGCATTCTACTATAGTTAAACCTCTGGACCTGGCTGTATTATCTGAAAAAAGTATTTTTACATTGCATCCAGTTAACTAAACTTCATTGAAATTATGCTACTTGCATATTTTTATAGCATTAACAATATGTAATATGCTGTAAGAAGTTACCTTTTCAATGGGAAGATGTAAATAATGCAAGAAGTCTCGTAAAACCTGTATGCAGAGGTCATGATGTAATGTAACAGCTTAAGAGAAGGTGGATGGTTTATGCCATTCTAATAGATTTTATACATTCCTTCCTGCAACTACTGAGCACCAGGACTTGGGTAACTCTTAAAGCTAATGAATTGTATGTGCAATATCATCTAGCGTAAAGGTCTGAGAGTTCTAGTCTCAAGAGAGGATTTGAAGCCCATAGAAAAATATATAGCCGCCTATCTCTGAAGAGTCCCAAAATAAAACTGATCATACAGTGCCTGTGTTTTGATGATCAGTGTAACTGAGAATGCCACACTATGTCAAGTAGAGAAATTCTTACGATATGTGTATGTGTAAGTTATGTAAAACCCCATAAATGGATACATAACATAAAACTATATTTGTCTACTCTGAAAGAGTAAGGGAAGATAGACTGCATATATCACTCTAATATAAAGATTAGTGACGGAGGAAAAATATAGGGGCCAGGTGTGGTAATTCAAATTATTCCTAAGTTTTTCCTATGATACACAGTGCCCAAGAATATGCTGTTATTGAGCTTCTTAGTTCTGATAGATTTCAGATGCTCAAATCCATAACATACACTTGTTATGTATTAAGGGCACGTTTTACACACACACACACACACACACACACACACACACACACACACACACACAGTATGTTTGTATGTATACGTACATACATATATGTACATACATATATGTATATTTGATTTCACAGATTTTCATGTGTGTAAGTATGCTGGTATTGTTGTCTTCGGGTGTTTTCCTGTGTAAGCATGAAATTGTTT
>JAPKID020000148.1:4917-19427 GCA_026931265.2 Tropidonophis doriae | reverse complement strand
AATAATTATTTAAAATAAACTCTGAAAACAGACCTAATGTTCCATATTGGGGATCATCTAGTAACCCTAGCCTGTAAGGAGAGCTGAGAATGCTGTTCTAAGCCCCCAGTTACTCCTAGTAAAAAGCAGTGTGGAACTGAGAATATGATGTGTTGGTGTGGTGGTGGATAAACTGGCTGACATGGACTAAGGATTGCTGGATTCTGAAGCAGAAACAATGCAAAGAGCCAGATTACCTAGCTGTTTGGTATGTTTGTCTTTTTGATATTGGATGGGGTTCTTACAGAATAAGAGTTAGAGTTGATAAAGATCTGACGAAGATCAGAGGGAATTGATTTGGTGGGTGGCATTGGGAGAGAAAATAATGTCATGGTAATGGGGTAATGAGAATCTGGTGGGAGTTAAGGGGCAGGTCACTCTAGCAGAAGATAAGAACTTCGATGAGTTTACAGACTTTTAAATTCCATTTATTTATTAAATTTATATAGCCACATAGTTCACACATACCTATGAAGTTATGAACTTCTATGAAGCTGGCGTTTTATACCAATTCTGTACTGCAACGCTTTGGACTGGATCCCATTAGCTAGTCATTGGTAACTTTGTTACCCTGACCGCCAACTACTACCTGAAATAAGATGCCTCTTCTCCAAAACCTTATTCTGGATGGGAGAATTACTGCACAACTCAGCTGAAGTTGGAATGGAAAACTGAAGATGGCTTGGATTGGATGGCATCTGGATAATTGTTTTTGTTTCTAAGTTTTATGAGGTATGCCACCCAGAGTCATTGATGAAAAGGGCAGCTATAAAAATCAAATAAATAATTGTCATCCATTCTGTAACAAGATCAACGCCACAAAGAAAAGGTTAGAGAGTCACTGATCATACTTATGGATGATCTCTGGCAAAGCTTGGGATAGGATGGTGTATTATCCTTGATTTTCCATTATTTCTCAGCATTAATCATAGTATCCTTCAGGGCTGGCAAAAGAGGTTAGGAGTGGGATGCATGGTATTGTAATGATTCTTCCTCCTTTCTCTGGGATTAGTTTCAGTCAATATTGGTGTAGGGGACTGGTCGATTTTAGCTTTGTGTAGTCTATTTAACATCTACATGAGGCTGCTGTGTAAAATATTCCAATGTATGGGATCAGATTTCCTCATTAAGCTAACTACTGTATATTCAGCTGTATATCTCCAACCCTGGGTGACCAAGTGATGCCATCCAGGATTTTTCTGAGTGTCTGGGAGTGTGTGGGTACCTAACTGCAAAGAAATAAGATTAATCTCAGCCCTAATGGGTATAAATTTGAAAGCCTATCAGATCTAACAATACCCATCACTGAGTATGGATGAAGTTGTATTATTGCAAATGAAAGTAGTGATTGAACTTATGAGTCCTCCTAGACTTGCAGCCTCTGCTCAAAGAGTAGATGGCAGCCATGATTAGCAGAGCCTTCATTTGCAGTAATATATCTTATATGTCAACTACACCCATTTTGAATTGCAAGCTCTATTCACTTCACTCATGTTTTGGTCACTTTTCACCTGGATTATTGCAACATGCACTATACATGGCAGCCCTTAAAAATCGCTCAGAAACTACATCTGGTTCAGAATGCAGTAGTAATGTGCATCTCAGTATGCTCAAGTAACCACTATATGAGCTTCATTGGTTCCCAGTAGGTTTCTGGAAGTAGTTCAAGATGCTGGTTGTCATTTTCAAAGCCATTTATGGCACTGGGATGGGTTGTTTGTTATATATCTTGTCTTCAGTTATTTATGTCCACCCCACAAGATCTGGGCATGCTCTGGATCCTTTCAATTAAATGGTGCCAACTGATGGAATCTAGGAAGCATTCCTTTTGTGTTATTGTTGTTGCCCTTCTTTAGGCTTCTTTCTTTTCAGCCTCTAATATCAGTACTGTCAATATATTAATTGGTGCTTAAATTGGTCCTAGAGATTTATATAAACCTTACTTCAATGGCTTGAGGGCCACTAGAGTGAGGGTTATGTAAATTTAAGGTATTTAAAACATAGCCTCTTCTCCAGGCACTGGGGCATGAAATTAAATAAATCTGTTTTTAGGGGGTTATTGATGTGGATATTCTGGGAGTCAAAGTCCACACATTTTCAGATTGTCAAGATTAAGAAATGTTTGCTGTTATTTTAGCCCTTCCTTAACTGTGAAGTCTTGGTGACAATGACTTAGATCTTTATTATCATTTTAGACTATTGTGTGATAAGTGGAGCTGCCTTTAATGGATAATTTGGCATCTACAATTGGCATAAAAAGCAGCAGCCAGACTTCTGAAAGGGGAAAGCCACAACTACTATAATACGCTACTTTAGCTGTTTTTGTAGTTATCAAATAGGCTTCTATTTGCAGTAGCTTTAACTAAAAAGCCCTACACAATTCAGTTTCATTCTAAGCTATCTGCTTCAGATGTACACTGCCCAACCTATAGCATCATCTAAAAAAGGTGTGCTTCGAGTTTCTAATGCCTCAAGAGATGAGGGGGATGCAGATTGAAAAGCAGTTTTCTCATAGCGGTCTTACAGTCTGGTACACCTTGCCACCAGGAATGCATTTGACCCTTTGCACGGCAGAAAAGACCATTTCGGTTTAAAATTTATAAGGGTGCTGGCGGATTACCTTTAGTTGGGATTTTATATCATGGGTTGGAGATAGTGGGTGGTTTAAGGTTTTGTCATTTATTGGACTTCTTAGTTTTAAAAAAATGCTTGTAAACAGTTCAGGAATCTTGGGGAAGGGAGGTGTAATCTATATAAATTAAAATGTAACTGAGTTTGTTCAAAACCACTAATCTCCTAAAGTACTGCACTGATCACTTCCAAATTTTCACACAACATTCCTTTCGAATATGGCACCTGTGCCAGGTACACACAACAGAAATGTAAAAAATTGTAAAAAAGGTAGGTAGATGGACACAGAGAGAGCAGTGGGCCACAGGTATTATGTCATTCTTTATAACATAAAATACTCTGTCCATAAGATTCAAGGAGAAATGCAGTAGGTAGGTAGGTAGGTAGAGAGGGAGAAGTACAGTAGGTAGGTAGGTAGGCAGGCAACTATAGGGATAGAGAGAGGTAGGGAAAAACGCAGTAAGTAGGTAGGTAGGCGGATAGAGAGAGAAAAATACAGTAGGGAGGTAGGTAGTGTAGGTAGATAGGTAGAGGGATAGAGAGAGAGGGGGAGAAATACAGTAGGTAGGTAGGTTGGGGGTTATACCTGGTTGCGTGTACGTTGGTGTGTGCAGGTGTAGATCTACACACAATAATGGTTGGCCATTTAACCAGACTGAGCCACAGCAACGCGTGGCCGGGAACGGCTAGTGCTAAATAAATAATAAACTTGCTCTTCTTGCATCCCTATGGCTCTCTTTATTTCAACAGACGGATTGCTCTTTATTTCAGTAACGTTTAACGTTGGAGAGTTCCCATTTATGATGCTGAATAAAAGAAACGGAAGAGTTGGAGAGGAGGAAGGGAGGGAAAGGGACGTCTGGCCGCTTCTAAAGATGCCAGAAGTCGGCTGAGCATTCAGCCTGATAGGTTTCCCAGCTGCATTTGACTCCGCGGTGGTTTCGAAGCCTCCGGCCCCGTTGGAAATCCAGCCGTCCTTCTTTCCCACCCCAGTTCCCGGGACACAGCTCCCGCGGTGTCTAGCGAGGCCGCGACCTGTAGGAGGAGACTTGCGCGGCCCTTTCTCTCCCCACCTCCGGCTCTCGCCATTGTTCCCGCCCCCTCGCCGACTCTTTCGGGCCTCTCTTCGCTGTGGCCGCCCCGGCGCCGCTCGCTGCCTCCCCTCCGCCTTTTCTGTCGCAGCCGAAGCCTCCTCCTCATCTTCCTTCGCCTCCTCCGCTTCCAGCTCGCCTTGCTGGGCTCGCCGCTGGTCTGTTCCCGAAGGGGAGATCCCAGGCCTCCGACCGCCATGTCCCGCTATACGCGGCCTCCCAACACCTCGCTCTTCGTCAGGAACGTGGCGGATGCCACTAGGTGAGGGGACATGGTGGAGGGAGGCGGGCCGTACTTATAAGAGACCGGTGGGCCTTTTCGGAAGAGAGCGGGACCCGTCGCTCCTCTGTTTTGGGAGCAGCGCCGCCGGGGCAGCCATGTGGGCTCGCCCGGAGCGTGACGAGCGGCCAGGGCTAGGCATGCGGCGGGAAGAAAGCGTCACCATTTTCGAGGAGGTGGTGTTCATTTGTTTCAATTCCCCACCGACGTCTGTGCATTGAATACCTGCACCGAATATTAAGCTGTTGGGCGAAGCTTTGCTTCTCAAGGCCTCTGGGGCCTATCCCAAGGAGAACGTTGTTCATTTCCCTGCTAATTTTTTTTTCCAAAATCTTATTTATTGGGTGTTAAAAGAAAATCGTAAGAGTGCACAATGGAAAAAGCACGAGAGGGGAAAAAAAATAAAGCCTCTCCATAGGATTAAGAAGTAAGAGCAGGATTTCTTCTCCCCCACCCCCGTCCAATGTCAAGTCTCCCCTACGACTTGTTTGAAGGGGACGACGAATTAATTCCTATGAGGAAAACTTAACTTGCTTTTGTTATCACCATAGCGGTATGTTTCTCTGGGGGAATCTAGCTGCATGCCCCAACACGTTGGGCCCAAGATTTGGGGAGAACTTCACATATTTTTTTGATATCTTTCCAGTGTGTTTTTCAGTGAAATGTAAGTTTAGAATCATCAGGCCAAGGATATAATTCTGTGGATTCAATCTCACCTTCCTTTTCTTTTGATATTATTACCTCAAGGCCTGAGGTTTAATTGAATGTCATATCTTAATTATGCAAATGGGAATTAGGCTTCTGTAATTTTTTTTTAAATGCAAGGTAGGTACTGTAAATTATAATTTGGAAGTGGATTGTATTTGCTGCAATTCTCTCCTATTTATGAAGAGGCAAAAACTTTGCATCCAGTTGTTTTTTATAAGTTTCAGTTCTTGGTATGTTTTGGAAATAATTTGTCTTATTGTGTTAAATAATACGATTGTTTTGTTATTATCATTGTGTTAAATAATATTTTTGCTTGACTTCAATTAGATATAAAATGTTTATTGTGTTTCATCAGTATTATATAGATTAATTTTCAATTTTAACTGATTTAAGAACGGTTCCATGATTAAATTAACATTTAATCATTTCTAATATACATGGCGAAGATGCCCCCAAATTAAGTTTGGCTCCTGGTAATTGCATCTATGCAATTTTTTCAGCAGTATTATCAAAATTATTTGTAACTGCGTTCTGTTCCTGTGTGTGTGTGTGTGTGTGGTGAGTGAGAGAGAGAGAGAGAGAGAATGAGAGTCATTCCCTATTCTAATCACCAACCCCCATATTTTCAAATTGTTTTTCGCCCAAATATAATCGGGGCTGTTTACCTCCTTAGATTTGTCATTTTAAAAATGAATATAGTAAACCTATTGAAACGTTTTTTTCTTTCACATAAGAGATCTTTATCTAAAAGTTTTTATAGTTATCCTGTCTTTCTGGAACCTAAAAAGAGAACAGAATAAATAGATTGTACAACATTTGAATCCAAATTAGTCAGTCACTAGCCCCTTTAAAGGATGCAAACTTTTTTCTGGGCTTATTGGTAGATGTGTAAACTTAGAACAATGAGGATTTCAAATTGAGAGGTGGCTGTTATTGTCATTATGATGAGAACATGACAGAGGAGAAGTAAACACACATACACACACACTCCATGTAATTATATATAAAAATTCAATGCAGTATGGCAGTGGCTTCATGACTGGATGTCCAACTCAGTTATCCAGATGATTCTCTTTGGATTTCCTTCATGGAGATCTTCTAGGAAATCAGAGAATGCAGATCTTGGGCAATCTTCCACAATATGTTTAATACTTTGTGAGATGGTGACAGGGCAGCCTATGTTGCTGCTGCTTTTGAAAGCCTCTTGAATTCATATGTCCGTGAAGGAGAACTTATGGCACACGTGCCACAGGTGGCACGCAGAGCCATATTTGGTGACATGCCAACTGTCAGCTGTGGCCTGCATGCACGCGCCAGCCATCTGATTTTTTGACCTTGGGAGATCCAGGGGTGGCCATTTTTGTCCTCCCCAGGCTTCAGAAAAGCCTCGGGAGCCTGGTGAGGGAATCATGTGCATGCACCGGGGTGTGTGTGTTGCACACGCATGCACACGTGAGCAGAAAGGATTGAGTGGGCATGTGTGTACCTGGGCAATTTTGGCATGCCATAAGAAAAAGGTTTGCCATCATTGCCATGTTATTTTCCTGAGTGCGCACTGTTACTATGGCTTTTTTCAGGAGCTATCAAGAAATACAGAAAGTGTACTCCCTTCTAATTTGAAATAGCCTTATTCAAATTTAAATACTGCACACATCTGAATATAAATTATAAAACAATATTATGTGAATGGAACTAGAATGTGTTTGTATAGTTCGTTCCCCTATTGAACCACTACACTCTTACCTTTCATTAATAGAAAACTGCATCCCTATAAAATCTGCTGTTACCTTTGCTAAACCATATCTTGTCTTTATAACCTCTGTTTCAACTCCTTATAGTTTCCAGACTTAGCCCCAAGGTAATGAGTGATAAAACTGCCCATGATGATATCAGACCAGGAAGAAAACCTTCCTTTAGAGTTACAGCCAAGAGCAGCTTAAGTTTATCTTAACTCATGGATGATGGCACCATCAGATCTGATAAAATAAAGATGCTTCTAGACCATGTTTGTGTTATAGTTTAGGTATCAGTAGGGAAAAAACCTTTGTTATTTATTTGGGAGTAGGAAACTTCTCTGACAATTTCACTGACTTGTAATGGATCTATAAATTATAGGTTGCCTACATACAAACAAAATGATGCTGTGGAAACTCCCATTGATGGAAAAAGCAAGGATGTTGTTAGTGAGTTATTTTCCCTGCTGTTGACCTAGCACAGGAGTGTCATTCAATTTAATTGAGGACCGCATCAGGGTTGTGTTTGACCTTGGGGAGGGCACAGTGGGTGTGGCTAGCTCGGTGCCACTTGTGTCAGGGGCACTTGTGGTGGCCTGAGTGCTCTGTCAGTAAAAATGGGCTCCTGAGCTCCATTTTCAGTTCTGATAGGCTGCCCTCCCAAGATCCATTTTCACTGGCAGAGGCACCACGGGGCGGTCCTTTGCTGTTTCCAGGGCAGCCCCGTGGACCAGATTTAAGCACCCTGTGGGCCAAATCCAGCCTCCGGGTCTTGCGTTTGACACCCCTGATCTAGCAGGTTTCTTTCTGCAGCAAGAAAATGGTGGAATGAAAAAGCACAAGTACAGTGAATACGATCACTTTCGTTACGGTATTATATTCTTTTTCTATCAGAATATTCCATGAGGAGAGATACTCTCACTGTAATTTAGGATACAAGACATCATATTCTGCATGTATTGGGGTCCTGAAATTTCTCTTTCAAAAAAAGGTCGCATTCCTCATTTAATAGGAAATTCAGAATTAAACTATCTCAAGTTGAAATAAGCAGTTAATGATTTTCTTTATCAAAAATTTGGGGACAATTCAATTTAGCTGACAGCTGTACAGGGGGAAATACTATTACTGTTTTACATCGCCATACAATTGTAATGTAAATTGGCCCTTTTATACCAGCAAAGGTACATAATCAAGAAATGCAAGATATAAGCCTAATAAAAATAAATATGTACTTTGAGGCTAAGATACTCCATCTTTATTTATTGGTTCTTCTACTTAAACAACAAGCAATGCATCAAGCAAACAACTGTTTACGCACTAACAGAGCACTATACACTCACTACCATATTTTTGGGACTATAAGACGCACTTCCCCCCAAAAAAAGTGGGTGGAAATATCTGTGGGTCTTATAGAGTGAATTTTGCCCACTCCCTTTAGCCTCTGCCTCCAGCAATTTGCCTCCTTACAGCAAACAGCCTGGTGAGCTTCAGCACAGCCTGATTTATCATGATCAGCTGACTGGTGGTTGATCTGCCTCCTGGAATACCACTGATCAGCTGTTCAAGGCTGCGGGATCATTACCACCCCATTTTCGGCCTCCACATGTCTTGTTTTCAGCCTCTGCATGCCCTGTCCTGGCCATGTACATGTGCTGGTTTTGACTGGTTCCAGGCAGTGGGGATTGATGCTGCCGCCTAGAATGAGTCTAAAGGGGTGGGTGGGATTGCTGGGAGACAGACTAGCTGATTCATTATCTATGACAAGTATTCAAATAATTTTTGTTTTAGTTAATGAATAAATTATTATATTGTCCAACCCATCAGAAATTTGTATACTTTAGTTATTTAGTTGTATAATCAGAAATCATAGAAGCAAAAATAAAGAGCCCAATTCCAGCAGTTAGCCATGACTCCATTTGTACCACACAGATTTTGTGGCTATTGAATTAATCATTTTCTGAGTTCATACTAAATGTTTTTGGACTTAATCAATTAGGTTAGGTCAGCTCTGACCCCTCCCACATCAAGGTTTAAAAAATAACAACTAAAGATCACACATTGTGCAAAAAAAAAAAGTGTTAAATATATATTCTCCAGGATCTCAGGATATACATACATACAGCATATCTGTTTCAATTTTTGGATGTGGGTTAGATTGAGTTGGATAAGTAGTTTCTGAGGTGAGATTCTAAAATGAAGGTGGAAGTTTAACCTGATTTTCCCTGTGCTAATCTAATACCTTAATATTTGTCCTGTACTGCAGCTGTTATGTTTATAACTAATCTGATTAAGGTTACATTAATATATAGTATAATATATTGTAGAAATGCAGTTTTAATTACTAATTAATAATTAGTATAGATCCTTCAGTAGATGTGCTATTTCTCTGATCCTTGCATGATCATTGTTACGAGTTCTTGTAACCCTTTTAAAACTCATCACTACATCACATTTTTACTGTGTAAAGAAGTTTTTCATTTTCTCTTTCCTGAATCAGTTTAATTATGGACTTCATGTTCAGCTACCACTATATTTGTGAGAGAGAAAACTGTGCTTTTACTTTCCCATAGTGTTCTCACCTTCATAATTCCTGGTATTTTCCAGGATAAATTGTACTCTTCTTTAGAGTTGAAAAGAGTACAGTTTATAATAGCAGTTTCAGGAAAGGAAACAAACTTGGCGATTTTCTTGTTTGTGGCCTTTTTGTCATGGATTTAGCTGCCTAAATTGTTTCACTATTCAAATAAAAAACACAAATAATTTTTCTCCATTCCTAGAAAAATATAGTTTAAGAGTGGCCTTAAAGGTTCATGTCTGTTTTTGCTTAATGTAATAGTCATATATTTGAAAGTACTCAATATTTGCAAGTTTTGATTTCCCCAAGTAGTCAAAGTAGTGGTTAAAGTTGGAAATTAATACCACAAGAAATTTTAGGCTTATACAAAGTATTTCTTTAATATTTTTAAATATAGAAAACATTTCATGAGTACCAGGTGCCATTATATAGATACACTCATGTTTTTTTGCCTTATTTCTAAAACACTTCAGGCCTGAGGATTTGCGCCGTGAATTTGGTCGATATGGCCCTGTAGTAGACGTATACATTCCGCTTGACTTCTACACAAGACGCCCACGAGGATTTGCTTATATACAATATCCTTTATTTCACTGTATTTTTATTGCGGTGCATTGTTGTTATTGCATCCTAACTTAATGTATTTATTTCTTTGTCTCAGAAAATGTAAAGCAGTCCACAGTGGCTGGCAAGCACCCCAAAGTTTGAATGAACCCGGTTAGATAGAGTCCAAGCAGGCAAGCCAAAAGACACCTTAAAGTTCAAGCTTCAAGGAATAAAGAGGGAGGGTGGAAAAAGATAAAAAGAAAACTGGAAGAGGGAAAGTCCTTTTTCAAGGAAAAAGACAAAGCCACAACACCAAGTTAAGGCTTCGGCTTTCCGACATTTGCACGAGTTCCAAAGTCAAAGCCAAGTCTGATTTGGTTGGTTCTACTGCCCTTGTCAAGTCCATCTAGCAAGCCCAAAAGAGTAACGGTCAAGATCAAGTGACATGGAGGTAACTGACAAAGTTTCCTTTTGTATCTTATCGCTCAAACTTACATTTCAAGTCAAGAATTTGTTTGTTTATAACTGTTCTAGCTTTAAATACTGTTTTCTTAAATTAATACAAAATAATTGTATACAAATATTTGTTGGTTTTTCTATTAATTTATTCCCTAACAAAATAGATATAAGTGCAATAGTGCTTGTTTTGAATATCTAGCACAATTTCTATATCATCAAAATTTATTTGTTGTAAAAGAATTAAAAAAACAGCAAAATGAAAAAGTCAAGTGATTATGAAAATAAGTGGCAGAATAATATTGAACTATATTTTCAAATTTTAAACTGAGTTATCCATTAGATGCTAATGAAAACTCTTATTGCAAGGTGCATACCATAACTTTATTTGCACCCATTCAAAGATGCATTAGAGATATAAGGGCTCAGTTATACAGAGAATTCCTTCATGTCAGGACTTTTGGCATTCATATAAAAGAAGAAGCAGATTTGTTACACAAAAATATGCCATTGAAATGAAGGGAAGTTAGCCTGTGCAGGAATTTTGCATTTGTTTCAGTGGTCAAAGAATTTCGGATTTATAATGCATTCAGCCTTCTCTGTTTTGTTTGTGACATTGAGATACTTCATATTTTGCAGTATACCAGATATACTTGTCTTCCATTGCGGCTTTTAACTAGTTTCAGATGTTGATTTATTGCATTTGTTTACTTTTGGCCAATGTTATGTAAATCCACCCAGTATGAGTCACTCAGCAAGCCATGATTAAAAGAATTATGTCTATGATGTGTGAATATAGACAAAGTGTGAAGGGAGATTTACATTTTCAAACATAGCTGACCAAGATTTTGAAGTGCAAAATTGGAATGATTACATGATAAGGTAATGATATGTTCTGCCTATTCTGGGACCTTGGTAGATGCTTGAACTTGATTAAACGCAAAGTCAGTAGTGTTTGAAACATTTAGTGAACATCTGAAAGTGAATTGTCCTTTTTCCTGAATGGGGATGTGATTTTCCTTTCACACTTTACATATTTCTTGATATGTCTTGATGAAATATTATTATAATTAAAAAACCACATAGAATATGCAACAGTAAAGTTTTATGTAGAATATAAAAATAAGTTAATTTATTTTAAAAAACATTTGAGTGTGTGGTCTATGCTATATGATACATTTTTTTGCTTTGTGCATGTTTAAAGTGTCCTTAACAGACAGTCATGTTTGAAGATGTTCGTGATGCAGAAGATGCTCTTTATAACCTCAATAGAAAGTGGGTATGTGGCCGGCAAATTGAAATACAGTTTGCACAAGGGGATCGCAAAAGTAAGTGAAAATAAACACATCACTTACTTATTCTGCAAATATTTATTTAAGAAAGTAGATTTTCATATTGCTTAGAATTATACAAGCCCAAAAATCTTGACACTCACAATATAGAGGGACAGTTTATTAAAATGTAAAAGTAATAGCATGCTAACAATGTAAGATAATTCTGTTTCTTTGCATTCGCTCAGTGTTTGTTTTAATTTACAGCCCCAGGTCAGATGAAGTCAAAAGAACGTCGCCAGTGTTCTCCAATGGATTACAGAAGATCAAGAAGCCGTAGCCGAAGGAGGACACGTAGCCGAAGTTCATCATGGGGCTGGAGTAGAAGACACTCTGACAGCTTTAAAGAGTAAGTTAGTTTAAATATCAATCAGTGTAAAAACAAATGCTACTTCAATTGCATAAACTCCTTCAAGAGAATATAATAGCAAAGATGGTAAACAATGAAGGAAAGGAAATGCTGTTCAAAGTTATTTTGAAGTAGAATGGTATAGGAAAACCATAAACAAATGAATAATGGCATCTATTGTATGTAAAGATTCAGTAAATCTGTCTCCTTAAAAAATAATTGGAACACTCTAGAGATTAGAGTTGATCCACAATGTAGAGTTATCTACAAATGCTTATATTTTATAACTTGGAAATACTGGTTTATCTTTGCTTTGCATGCTGTCTCTTAGTGGTTGTATTCTTGTTGCTGTTGCAAGGTAAAAATGTACACACAAGATGTACAACATACAATTCGGAATGTGTTTGGTTTCAGCAGAAGACTAAACACTTTAGGGATGTTGTCTAAGGAAATTCCATCCACGTTCACTTTCTGGGATTGTTTTAAATCCTTTTTAAAATGTCCTCAGTAGTTTCCTTAGTTTCAAAAAACAGCTGGGGACTTTGGATATAAAGTCTGCCTAAAACGCACAATAAAGGAAACTTAGACAAATAAACTACAGTAATTTTTTGGATCAAGCACAGATCTAATACTGTGGATGATTTGCAGGTCAAGACATAACCGGCATTCTTATAGTCAATCTAAGTCTCGCTCAAAATCTCTTCCAAGGCATTCCAGCTCACCAAGACGATCAATCACACCTCAAAGAAATTCTACTTCTCGAGGAAGATCACGGTCAAAATCAATGCAGAGGTGTTCAAAATATGCTGAGAAATCGCCATCCAGTTCCCACCGAAGACGTTCTACTTCAAGGACAAAGTCACGCTCACATCCAAAGCGCTCAGGTTCAGTTACCAGATCGCTGTCTAAATCTCCACGGAAACATGCCAACTCCAGTTCTCGCTCTAGAAGTTTTTATCAGAGAAATAGTAACCAGTCAGTATCTGAAGAAGATTAATGTGTTTTTCTAAGAGTTTTTTATGAGCACAAATTAAGAACAAAATTTGTCCAAATGTACCTGAAATGTAAGATAATTGATTAATGAGAGGTCTTGCTATGTTCACTTGGTCCATAATTTAATAAGCAGAACTCTTAAAAATTTGCTAGCATTAAACAAACATTTATTTAACCAAAATTAGTTTCTTTTAACGTAGAATCCAATTCAATTTGAACCTAGTCTGACTCTTTTGGTATAAGCTAGCATTATGCTCTGCTCTTAGATCAACTTTTCTTTTTTGGACAGAATTGTCTTTGGACCTTTCTTCCAAACCTTTGGAACAGCAAGAAATCTATGCTACTGTAATTTTGTACCATCTTAAGGATGCACACAGGTCTGTCTGGTGCTTTGTAGTGGAGTTGGAAGGGAAAGTCTTTCTCTACCCATTTCTACTTACTTTAGTAGGTATTGCAGTACAGTTGTGTCAGTCTGCCAGAAATATGGAGATGCTGATGGATCAGATTTCCCATTCCACCTATGCAACTCATCCCCTTCCCCCTGAAATTTCCAAGCAAGATTTAAGAGGAGATGAGCATGCAGAAGTGAGTAAAAATCAAAGTGAAATTACATGTAATTCGATGCTTGAATGGCAGATCTGTCCTTGGGATAGGATTAAGTGTTCCAATAATTTGGTTTTTTACATTGTTTATGTTAATAATTTTGCTGCTGTTGCCCTTATTTTAATTGGCACTATTTGGTGCCTTTTTGGTGATACCAAGATTTTATTTGAGGACAACCATTCATGTATATTCTTATGACAAGTATGTTTTAAACAAACATTGATAGGAAGGCATTGCAACTCAAGTTGTAAAGCTTCTTTAAATTAAAGCTTGTCTATGTTTCTCTAAAGCATGTTAACAGTGGAAATGGGAATACTTGTATAACATATGAAGATACATGTATGATATAAGGTAGTAGAAGTCTAGCATTTGTCTTTCTTAATTTCATATTTAAAACTGATTAGATCTGGCAATTTTACTTCAGACTTCAGAAAGCAATACTCTGGAATTTTCCCGGAACAAAAATTATGAATTTACATGAATGCGTTGTAACATTGCATTACATTAGATCTCACTTCTGTTATCAAATGGAGGTGAATTTTAGGAAATAATTATTTTCTTTTAAATGATAAAATATGGTTGAACATTGGATTTCTAGATTGAATGTGGCATGTGAAAGGGTGTACGAGGACACCAGTGCAAATGAAGTACTAGACCTTTGATCAATAATAAAATAATTTGCCTGCAAATAGAAAAAAAGCTTGGCAGTGAAATGCCAAGTCTAGATTTTTTATTCCTGGATAGGCTGTCTCTGCTGCAAAGAGCTTAAAACAAAACATAAATTTCATAATGTAATTTCCATTTGCGGACTGAACTGGTACAGTTCATTTTCTCATTACATACTGTTATTTAGTAGAAACAGCTTTTGCTCTTGTGCAGCAATCTTTTGCTCTGCAACATGAATAATGATTACATGATTAATTTGATTGAAATTAGTGCTTCTGGAAAACAGATTAGTTAAACAGGTTTTTTTTAAAGAAAATAATTAGAAATATAAGATAATTTGAGGTTATTGTAATATAAGTTGTTAAGCACATGATTTTCATGTGTGGTTAAATGTTTTTGTGAAACTTACCGTTTGTTGTGTAAAATTTATCACATCTATATTTTCAGAATATCATTGTAGTAGGTGATCAGTATAGATGACACCAACAAGCATTTTAAATTCTAAGCCT
>JAPKID020000147.1:0-17946 GCA_026931265.2 Tropidonophis doriae | reverse complement strand
CTCATTTTAGTTTGGCATATAAAGATATTATATGGCAGACTAATTACACATTCTTCAATAGTTGGAAAATCAAGCCAATAACTATTTCAATACCAAAATTGCCTTGCTAATAGGAATTGTTGATATGTTGCCAATGATGTAAAATTTTGGGAGTTAGGTGACCTCAATATGAATGAATAAAAAAATCCTAGACCATCCGCCTATCTATGATTTGTCAAAAAAAAAAAAGCAAAAAAGCAAGGTGTCAGGATGTGATTTAGAAGAACATCAATGTTTGGTGCCCTTGGGTTATTATTCCTATTAACTCTGCTATGACCCATGCTTTCTGTTAAAACACCTCTCTGAAGCAGCGAACATGGCTACCATGACTACCTTATGCTAATAGTGTACTATGTTAATAATGTTTCTGTTATTTTTATTTGTGCCTTAAATATTGAATATGGAATGCTTTGAATTTTAAGTATACCTGTAACCAGAATTTGAAATGCAAAAACGCCAGGCAGTCATTGTATTTATATAACAGCTACATATAACTGTGAGGATTTGAAATATAAATTGCAATATGCTTATAAAATATTACTTCTGGAAAGTTAAGTGCTAAATGGACAGCTGTCTACAATGATAGATAAACTGAATAGGAACCTTTGGAATTGCCTGTTTGAATTTCTGCTTCAAAGAAGATTCTACAGAAGCAGTCACATGAACAGAGGTAACTTCTGATCTATGTCAATCTCCTCTAGCTCATGGAGGTTTACTGCCGAAAAGGTCATAAGATATAGACAGGAAAAGGTGTAAATGATGCTCAATGCAAAAGTCAGAAATCTTAGCCTTGTGGGCACGTGGGAGAATAACTTTCAGTGGATGAATCTCATTTAAGGCTCACATTAAAGGACTGGTAGGCAAACTTAAAGTATCCCAGAAACATGGAGCAAAAATGCAGCTTAATATATTTAGTTTCATACTTGTAATCACAAAATAAAACCCTGAGATATAAATGTTAAAAATCTGAAAAGGGGACTGACATTATTAAGAAGAGATTGTCTCTTAGGTTAAAACTTGAAAATGGAAAATTGCTTTTATTCATTTTTTGAGAGGCTGGCTACCTATCTAGATCAGGGCTGTCAAACTCGTGACCCGTGGGCTGGATGTGTCATGCACTGCCCACACCCTGTTTAGAGGGAAGGGGGAAAAGTTGCAATATATCACGTGATGACACCAGTTGAGCACCCCTGACTTAGATAATAAAAACTGGCACAAAGTTTTCTATGAAAATAGCATGAATTTTCCAAGTAATTGATTTGCCGTACTCATAATAGTGAGAGTTGAGATCCTGAATTTGTCAGAGTAGAGACGTGAATTATATCCACATCTAGCTTTACAGTCAAGAACTGCAACCCGAAAAGACAATTAAACTATGTAGGTGGGAGTAATAAGGTCTGGAATTAAACTATAGTGCATATAAAGCTGGGAACTGCACTTTCAGGCTGACAGAGAACATTTAACTGTTTTAGTGGTTTTAGTATGCAGTAAAGATTCTTATCTTGACACTGAGCCTGACAATAACAGGTTCCTTCAGGATGTAGCAATTCAAAGGAAAACCAATCCAAATGAAAACAGCTTAGGGATCTCATTGAATTCAGAATTCAGACAAGTGATTAACTGAACACATGGTTCCACTGTAGGTGAATGTTTTAGCTTGTGCCACAAAGTATTTGAAGGAACAACTTCCACTATATTCCTGCCCATATTTTAAGAGAATCTAAAGGGGGGGACGGACCAGGTAGCTGGTAGTGGTAGCTGCCTCCTTGTGAAAGGCTCTGTTGTCTGGCACTGGTTTAGCGATATTTTTGTAAAGCAAGCAAATACAGTTTCATTTTATTCTTTCTTGCCTGGGAATGCATTAGTAACTTCCCTGGTACTATATATTAATTTATTTTGTACATTTTATATCGGGCTTAATGCCTATTTTTTATCAATAATTTAATTTTAAAAACTAATTATTTAAACTTTATTTAAAATGGGAAGTAGTATATAAACATTTTTTCTGTTTCCAGTGAGTTTTTTTCAGAAAAGGACCATATTTCACTGTCATTATATAGTTCTATGGAATAGGAAAAAATAATTGCCAGCTATTTTTGATTATCATGTGATAATCCTGATAATTGCCTATATATTGAACAATGTCTTTTTAATCACATAAATCCATGAATGCTGTGAAGTGTATTCTTTTGTAAAATTGGTAATAAAGCAAAGAAAATAATTATTTTGGATTGAGTAGTTTGCATTAAATGCAGCACAATGTATTTAAAAGAATATGTAGGTTTGAATGATATTTATTCTTCATTTAAAATCAAATTACATTTAACAATGCTGCACATATATGTATTGCAAGATTACACATCATGTTTCACATCTGATTAGACAATTATTCTAAAATTCTTAAACCTTTAAACAATGGTTGAAGTATGCATAAAGTTATGAAAAACAGATTCTAGTTGTGTCAGTTTCCTGTTATACATGTTTTGAAACTAATATAATGCATGTTTTGGAACTACTATAAAATAATGGTGACCTAATTAAGGTTTCCTAACATTGAGTCATTCAGCAAATTGATCTGCCTATTGTAACAGTGATTAAGTGTGATGGAAGCCTTGCTTTGGTTGTTGTTTTAAAAACATTGTGACAGTTTTTTACTTTCACACCTTTGGGTGTTACTATTTTAGATTTACATTAATGCTAGATAAAGGTTCATTGTTCATTTTTGCAGCCTTGTTGATGATTTTGCCTTCTAGAAGCTATCAGCACATGATAGACTGCAACTTTCATTAAATCAGCCAGCAGAGTCAATGATTTGCTAGGAATGATTAAAGGTACATATACAATGTGTCAGGGAAGCAGCCATTTGGGGATGCTAATTTTATAGGAAAGAACTGATACATATTTTTATGATTCAAACTGACAGTTTTATAATGAGTGAATATAGTAAATTGAAATAAATTATAGATAAACAATTGTGTGATATGATTTTAAAGATTCCAAGCAATATATAATATATTCTTATCCACTGTAGGTAATATTTGCTGATAATAGTGATGCCAAAATGATGCAATGTACATTAAAACATCAAAAACTTTGCCTTTCAATACTTCTGTTGCACACTGCATGTAGGTATGTAAGTGATAGAGTTTATATCATGCTTATCCCCTCTCTTGCTCACTTTTGCACATGTGTGAGAAATAATTGGTTCAGGAAAAAAAAACACCACCCAATATAAAATAGTATCTGTTTGTTTGGAAGCATTTCTGGAATTCTGTATTCCTTGCCTGGCTTATATAGAGTAGAGATCCCCTATAATTCAATGTCCAGATGGTTTGGGGTTCTTTTTGAAGAAATTAAACTTGGCTGCATCTGTTATATCTAAACATTCTCAGGGGCAAAGATATCTACCAAAATAATTGAGGAATTTATTAATGAAAGAGAAAGATTCACAATCTACTTCGTGTGGTTGATTAGTATAGGGAAAAGTACTGGATGTAAAAAAATTCAAACAGCAAAATTCTAATGACAGTTGAACTCATATTTGACATCTCCTTATAGAAAGTGTAAAATTACAATTGTGGGCTAGTTTCAAAGTTCTTTTCCTCCTTCTAACTTCATGAAATTACAATCTAATTGTTATTTCATCTAGAATACATTAATTTACACCTGAAAATCTTGAATTGGTTTTGTATAAAATCCCATTTAAACTTAGGTAAGGCTTCATTTGTGCAAAAATATATCCTAGTTGTATTTATTGAGTATGTTCCATTAACATTAGCTTTAAAACGTTCCAAGTAAATAAATATTGTTCAAAACACAGATTATTAAAAACATGGTATTTGTTCAGTGTGGCTGAATGGACATCTCACCTGGAGCTAATCTCAATTTGAAGATTTTAGTGCAACACTGATTGCAGCATTTCTTTACAGACAAAAGCCAATACCTATTTACACAATACACATTTATTTCAAAATAGCACTTTTCCTTTTCGGTACAGGTTTGTCAAGCCCTATTCAGTAATTTGCAGTTGCAACAAAATAACTTGTAAAACAAAAAATATGTCTTGGGTCGGAGGCATCTGCGTCAGAAGGGTTAAGTAAGGATTTTCCAGTTTTCTTGAAGAGTCAGTAAATCCAGGCTCTTCCATGGAAGCCACTTACAGCAGTTGTTATTTCTCACCCCAACCAACTACATAGGGTGGTGTTTATGAGAACAACAGATATAGGGATTGACGTTTCCTCTGTTCTAAACTCCTAAACAAAAGATAATATATAAATCTAACAAAGAAAAATCCTATTAGTGTAGTTTATAGCATGAGTTGCATCTACAGATGAAATAGATAATGTAACTGCCCATATGAAAATGTAAATGTATGTAATGTACATACTGTAGTCTCTGTACTCATGTTTCCATTTTTTGTACTTATTTTATGGCTTATTTCTGGTTCATGTTCACATGTAATAAAATTAAGAAAATATTTTCCCAACGAAGCCAGAATATGCACAAGCAGCATTAATTACATAAAAGCTCTTTGTTCTCATCCCCCGCCCTCCTTTTCCACAGATTTGGAAACTGTCTGAAAATCTGTACTTCACAAGAGCTTCCCATTATATGTGTGTTTGAATTATGGTTAATTGATCCCTTAGGATAAATAAGCCACTTTCGCTCCATGGTTTAAAAGTGGCTTATGATGAAGATATTTTTTGGAGTATAACACCAAGGTTTTGAAGAAGCAAATTAAAAAAAAAGTTTTTGCACTCTGCAGACCTCCTAAAAATGTTTTTTGTCCAAAAAGGGCATGCATAGCCTTTAGGAGGCTTATAGAGTGCTCCTGGGGGCTGGCAGGGGGGAATTGAGCAAAACACGGCCTGTTTTTCGCTCATTTCTTCCCTCTCCAGCCCCAGGAGCACTCTGCAAGACTTCTAAAGGCTATGCACGGCCATTTTGGTGAAGGGGGCAGGGTTTTGGCAGGCAAAAAATGCTATATGCAGTGTATAAGATGCAGTGTATAAGATACAGATTTTCAGCCTCTTTTTTGAGGGAAATGCTTGTTTCCTAAATATCAGGATTGCGCAAACAGTTCTGAAATAAAAACACAATGCCCATTTTGTACCAGCTTTTGGATATATTCCAGTCAAGATGAAGCTTTACTGATTTCAGTGAAGTTAAACTTTTAAAAATTATTTTAATTTACTTTTCTTGGTCTTAATAATGTTTAGCCTTTATCAACAACACATGCCTTTTGTTTTGTCACTGTGAAAATAATATGGAAGTAAGATGTATTTCTGTAGTCTCTTGAATTTATTTAACTTTTGGAATTTGCCATCGTAAACTAAAATAAAATAAAATAATTTTCCGTTATGATAATTTCCAGGAGCTAAACCAAGATGGAAAGGCATGGATTTATTGGATTAACCTTAGGCAATAAGTATTTAAAAGAAAAGGAGCAAAATTTGTTCCCTGACCTCCTCTCTTTATGATTAATTCTGGGGTGAAAAAGCATAATACAATGCAAAGAGATTAAAATGGAGTACCAACATGTATATACTAATGCTTTGTTTCACGCCCCTTTAACAAAATATAACAAAATAATATGTAGTTATATGCAACCTATTTTAGTTCTTGTGCACATTTTTCTTCCACTCTTGGTTTAGAAAACTAGAATATTTTTAAGGTAGAATTTACTATATTGTATGGACATTTGGGCCAATATCAAGGGTAAACAGCATTTGGAATCTTGTCAGAATAAAACCTCTTTTCCAGGATGAGTTTGCTTCTCTAAAAATAAAGGGAGAATTTAGCACTCCTTTAATTTAGCACCTGCCTTTAAATATATGTCTGATAAAAAGAGATACAGACACAAAGACCTGTATAAAGAGTCACATCACGTGGAAACACAGGAAAACGTGCAGGAGAAGTTGGCATCGGCTGATGGTATGTTTGGGAAATCTTAGTTCTACTAAATGCTTTATTTGGCCCTATAATCCAGTTTAAACAAAGGATAATAAATAGTACAGAGCTAGAGACAAGTTATGCACGAATGCACATCACTAAATTCTGGCTCAAGACCAAAAATATTTTAAAAGCACACATTTCCTTGAATGTCACCTTTCAATCTAACAAGTTATCCTTCCCTCTCCTCCGAAAAATCTTTTTGTAAATAAGGGGCAAAAGTGTTTCTTCTTTTGCTAATATTTTTCAAATGGTTTTCAGATAATCAGTAAGTGCACATTTTATATAAGGAAACACTAATGGCCATAATAATTAAATCGTCATGATTATCCATAATAATTAAATCATCAATCATGGACCATAATAATTAAATCACTAGTTACTTCCCAGTATTTTTCTCTTTCTGTTGTCCTGAATTGTTCTATTCATATATCGTGAAAAATAAGTCTTCTCTGAATCAAGATTCTTGTGTACTATATGAATAATATCCATTTGGTTTTCTTGACAAGAGTGAAATAGTTTGCTATTGCCTTCTTCCAATATTTTTTTTCTGTTTTTTTGTTTTGCTTCCCAGTCTGACCCTACAGCCCTGGTATTCCCTCAGGGTGTTCCATCTACCAGATTCAGCTATGCTTACGTTCCTGCCCAGGAAAAATCAACGAGGTGCTCCCACCTATTAAAACCATCTTTAACACCTCCCTCCCATCATGTGGAAAAGGTGACCTGCTGAAAATATGGTACTTTACATGTAGACAAACAAAAGTCATATTAAACATGTGGTTGTATATGAAATAAATGAGTCATGACAAAACACTTCCAACCTATTTGTAAAGAGGAGGAATGGTATCTAAACACATCGGACAAGAATACAAATGGTTAATTTGTTCAAACATATCCATTACAGAAACTTCAGCATTCTTGACTATGTTTTCCTATGTTTATTGTGCTAATTTACAACACCCTTTGATAAAACCCTCAGTTTGGTTGGCTGGAGGAAATTTTATGACACAATTTGATCTTTCTGCATTCTATTTTAAAGACATGTTTAGTGGTTGTTGTGTCTTTTAGAAAACAGTTTAAATTACCAACTAGCAACTTGTAGGCTATGTACACATTTTATCAGGCAACCATTACTTCACAGTGATGGTAGACATCCTCCATCATCCACGTTCTGGGATATTAAAGTGAACAGTGGGGTTACTGTTAAATGAGGTTAGGGAAGTTCCATTTTGGTAAGTGACACATGAAAAGAATATTCTGAAAGGTATCTAGTGACAAAAAGGGTAAAGCCCTTAAGGATAAGGACAAAACCAGCAAATTGAAAGAACGGATTTTGATGAGATCTAAAATCTTTATGTATAAAAAATAAGGCCCAGTAATAAAGGCTTTTGGACCTATACATCCATGAGTAAATAACAGTAGTAAAGCAAAATTTATAGATTCTATAAAAATGCTCTATTTCTTTAATATACAGTATATAGCTATTGAATGCAGCAAATATCAGAGTGGGTTAAAAGCAAAGCAACTATGGAAATATTAGCAATTCTTTTTCTGACACTTTTTTAGTTTGTTTCTTAATAGCAGGCAGTCATTTAATCATACCAATGACAATTGTTAGGTTGTGTTTAGTATCTTAAATCAGTGTTTTTTCTGATTGGTTTGGGCATTTCTGAGAGTTGAAGACTACACATTGTAAAAGGTGCTCAGATGGAGAAACATGACCAAAGACCCAAATATTTGCACAATTCACATCTTTGAATAAGAAACAACATGGTTTCTCATTCCGCCTGAAAACTAAGTGATAAGGTTCAGAGATTATCACCACAAACCTGTTCCTCAGATTCAATAAGAAACAAGTCTTTTCATTGTAACACCAAATTTAAAATTAATTAAATCAAATAATTATTTTTGACCAACTCATACTTGCAAGCATTGAATTTCTCTAGCTTGAGTTCACTTGAGATTTATCATATGTTTATTGTACTTTATATAAATCTGCGGGTAATTCTGAGTCAACTCTTATGGCTTATTAGTCTTTCTTTTCTAGAAACATTTCTTTGCTTAAACCTCAGTTCCTAAGGTCAAATGGGAGTCCCAAAGAAATCTATGATTCACAGCTGTTAAAGCCCCCTAGTAAGAAACAAAGACAATGGAAGTAGCAGGTTTTCTAGTTGATTGCCAGCAGTTAATCCAAGTAAATCTTTTAGAGATGTATGACTATTTTGTAATGCAGATTAAACAAAGGAAATTACAGTAAACTCAAAAGCAAGAACAGCTTGGCACACCTTAAGCAAAACATCACGTACCAAGTGAGCTAGATTCAGTCCTGGCAGACTCACTATGAGGTCCCCCCCATTTCTCAATATGGACATTGTGCAATGAAGCACATAGGCAAGGGGCAAACAGCCAAGGACGTACCTCCAAAGTTTACATTAGAGTACTCTGTTTAGTTTATTTAGCCTCTTAAAACCAAGACGTGAGTGTCCTATGTGCCTGAAAACCCTTTGGAAGGAGTGTAGTGAAAGTTTTGTATACATCAATAGATTTTAGTTTACAGATAAGGAGGACAATGGTCTAGTATGTGACATTGCTAACAAAGGAGATGAGGTATAATGAGACATTTCAAAAAGTGCCTACGTGATGGAAGGATGCATCTCCCTTGGGGTCATTTGAGTGGCTCTAAAAATCTCAGCCTGTCTGATTCTGTGACTGCTGCTGCTCCCCTTACATCATGCCATATATAAAATAGCTAGACTCACATGTGGAAAAAGAAACTTGGTAAATTCTTCAGCCATAAACATAATATGTAATATAATTACCTAAGTAAAAGCAAACTGATATTAAAGTCTTCAACACTATCAAAATTATTGCCCAGGAGAACTAAAAATACGCTATCCTGGCAAATTGAAGTCCTAATTTTATAACAAAAAATGTGTAATAGGAATATAATATTTTAAATTCACTAATCTCAATTGTATATAAAGTCATATTAAAACATGGAGTTACAAACCATATTAGCAGACAGACAAATATTTGGGAATATTATTTGGTCCATTTTTTTGTCTATTTAAGAGGCCATGCGATATAATCACAAAGTTGAAAGTCACAAATACCAATTATTATTTGTTAATACAGTTATTATATAGACCAGTAGTTCCCAACCTTTTTTTGGCCATGCCCCACCTAAGCACGTTTAACATCCTGATGCCACCCCTGTGACATATAATTCTTACTTTACCCAAAAGTGAACTCTACTCACACGGAGGAAGCCTAAAATGCCATTAACTTAGTTTAAACAAGGTTCATATTGCCCTATTAAAAATCAAATTGTTTCCCTGTGGGGTGTGGGTCCTACGTTGGGAACCACTGATACAGATTAATGTTTACTAATCATATAGAAATACCTATAATGTTATAACATAAGGATGCCCTAAGTCTCTGCCTGCTTTTAGAGAGACCAGGTTATATCAAAACCAGACTTATCTGCCCAATGAATACAATAACTTATTATTATTTGATCTACACCTATGGTAACAGGTGACTAAGGCTGTAGATAGGATTCAGAAATGACATAATGAATGTTAATTCAAATTTGAAACTTTGGAAGTGTAGAAACTACATCAGAAAAAAAACATGAAACTGTAGGGCTAACAGCAGCAAATTTCTAATTGATATCATGTGATTGTATAGAACTGAAAAGTTTTGTTTATCATTTTAATAAAACATATGCCAAATCACATGTATTCCTGTGCTGTATAAGGGAGTGATTGCTGAGGGTGTTTGCTTTTTGCATTTTCAAAATTGTTTTTAAAAGTTTCTGAATCTCTCTCCTGAATGGCAGGGAATAAATTCCTCATGTTTCTAAGTAATTGTTTTACTTAAACATTTCCAGCTTGTTCACGGAAAGAAAGAAAAAACCCTGAGTATTTTCACGTAGGATCTCTTGGCTTTTATCAATATCAAGAATCATCTTTTGGGAAGCAATTCTGAAAAGCGATTCAAAACCAATCTTTCCTCTGTTATCTCCTGTTTTTGCAATGCTGTAGTTTTAAAACTACGTCTGTCAGGAAGGAGACAGGAAATTCGAGTCACACTTACAACAGCTGTGCCATGCCCACTATCATTCTGAAATGACGTAGTTTGGGCTTCAGTGGCACGGAGCCAGGAACTTAGCAATAGCAGAGGTCAGGAAGATAGGTCACTGTTTTTACAACCCTCACACTTGGAATCCTGCAGGATCTACTTGCCTTCCTTTCTCTTCTGTTTTTTCTGGTCTTTACTATGGGGAGCTAGAAACATCCTGTTTTCAAAACATTTGATTGTTTTGCAATTAGCAAATTTCTATGTAGAAGTCTTTGACGGAAGGAAGACAGATTATTCAGATACTTCACAGATGTGGGAAATTTGACAATAACTCAGCATATTTCAAAAGGCTTCTTAGGTTCTGAAAAGTTCAATTTGCTTTTTATTTTCAGCTGTAAGCATTAAATTTTCAAATGATTTTTCAAAAATTGCAACACATAATAAATACGATAAAATAGAGACAAAATGAGAAGGGCAATGTAATCTCATTTCATATGCAGTATATGTGTAGGATCTAAAATCTTAATTTAAGAGAAGTAAAATTGGGACTGCAATTTTTAAAAAAAACCCATTTTTAATTTCATTTGTATTCCAAAATTGATGTAGTATCCGCTTGAATAGCTTTTTTCTTATGGAGAATAGCTGTACTATCTTCATCTCATTAAAGTTGATTATACTTTACTTAATAATAGAAACAAACTGTAAAGTATCTGCATAAGGCTCCAGCCTAATGGCCATCCTATAATGGCCATTGTAAAGGACTTCTAGATGGGATGAGACTGATAAAAGAGAGTTAACAATAGAGTTCTAAGTAAATTGGGGAAGGGGCTGTTTCCTTCCATTCAGTTGAAAGCCTCTAAAGAAAGGTACACACATTGTTCACTGATCAAACCAGAGTGTGAAGTCTTTGCTTTAACACTGAGCAAAAATTTATTAAGATCTTCAGTCAGCCATGTTTTCTCTCAAAAATGCTTGAGATTATAGCTGAGGTGATATCCATGCCTTCAGGGAATACATTGGCCTTTTGTTACCCAAAAGTTTGGCTGATAGCCAACTAAGGAGTGGTTTCAATTTTAAATAATATCCAACTCAGGTATTAAATACATGGAAAAGGGTGTATTTCTCTTTAGAAAAAAATGAACACTTTAGAATGCAAACTAATACACAATACTAAATTATAATAAGAATAAAATATTTTAGATAACTCAAGTCTGAAATTCAACTACTCATTATACTTTCTTACACAGTTTAGAAATATTTCCACTGATGAAGCGGTATTTTATATGAATTGCTGCCATATGCAAAAATATACATAAAATATATAACTAAAATTAAAACAGGTCCCATGTATACAATCCATGATAACTAAAGATTGTTGGTTGAAATGTGCACCATTATAAGCAATTTAATTTATTGAAGGGAAAAAAACTAGCAAAAGTTTCATAAGGATAGTTATAATTTTTATCTACATCATTCTTTTCAGTTGATTTGCTGATGATTGCTACTGCTGGTATACATTGTAGAAATAACATAAGAATATTTCTAGAATTCCTTTGGCACTACAGTTATATGCTAGAATTTGTTTTCCACCTTCTAAATTGCTGTTTTATTAATAATAGCACATGTTATATTTAATTGTATAACATTAAAAGTAGCAATACTCGATTAACTTCAATAATATTCTGGTAAGGATTTTGAAAATTTGGACTTATTCATTTCTATTGCTTTAATTTTTACAATAGGTCAGCAACCTGACCTAGCAAGGGAAGGCAGAAAAATTCATAACTTTTCACTTTGTTCTTAAAATGCATTTGTTTGCATGTAATTTTTCTTTCTTACCTTATTGGATGCCATCTCACTAACAGATCGATAAGTCTGAATAGTTTCAAGTTGGTCTAAACACCAATCCAATTCCTCCAAAGTTTCCATTGCTAATTTTTGATAAGATTCTTCTGCAAATAAACACACGGACATGTAGTTAGGCTTGAGTGACGGCAGGCTTTCCATGGTGGAATTGCTGATCCGACTTGGTCCAACACTGCTGTAGGGACTGCTGTGCTCTTTCATCATAAGTTCTTCAGGCTGCTGTTCCACTCTCTAGTAGAACAAATCAATGCACGTCCAAGCTTTTGAATGGTTGTTGTGGTTTTGTGTATGTGTGTGAGTGTGTGGGAGTGTTCCTTGCTTTCTTTTTTCTCCTTCCTTGCAGGCTTTGAAGAATCGGTTTCAGTAATATATCAGCAAACTTCCTCTACAAAGTGGTGTAGGAGGAGGGATACTCTCTGACAGGCTCATCTGCATATGTGCGCACTCACAGAACAGCAGAGGAAAAGCAAAGGTTTTCCCCTCCACGTAAACATTACTCATCTCACCATTTCTACTATTAAAGTGATGACATTTTTATAAGACATTTAAAATATATATCATCAAGGGAGATTAGGCCATCAGTGTAACTTGCCTTTTCCCCCTTGTTAGAAAACAGATTCAGGTTTTTCTGAAAAAAGAAATGCAGAAATAATTCAAAATAATAGTGTTCAAATTTTAAAACTTGCTCAAGTTTGATTATCTGTTTCAGAGTACTTTCATAAGTGCTACAAACACCCCTCATTTGATTAAGGTTTAGTTCATTACATTACATATCTAACAATTAGGAAACAAATAGAAAGTATGGCTTTTCTTCAATTATTAAATTTTCATTTTGTTCATGCCGAAGTCACAAAGAAATTTTAGACTGAATTTCTAGAAGGCATTTTCAAAACATTTACTATTTCTGTCAAGTTGTTCTTCCCTTTTGAAACAGAATTTTTCAAAAGATATTCTAAAGTTGTAGTCTTAAGTTTAGGACTGGCTAGGTCTATGAAGCTCGGGTTGATTACAAAGCCTCTTTTGGAAGAAATGTTTACGGAAGTTAAAGCTTGAGAGCCTTGGAAAAGCTACCAAAGCTGGGCTATAATATCCCAAACTTCTAGACCCCCTTTGCTACCATCTAGTGGACATTCAGACTTTTGCAACCCAGATCCAGTAGATTTAAAGTAACGGCAAAGGTGACAAATTTCAAACATTTTTTTTTTTGCAAAAACACCCTTTTCTGATTAATGCCAAATAAACATCTACAAATATGGTACAACCAGAGGAATGCCTGTTGATAAGAATAGCGGTAAGGTAGACTTATTGTACATATGTCTGGATTTTAGATTTTCAGTGGCTTACAACCTCTGGATTGTAAAGCCAGAATATTTCTTAGTCTTCTTTAAGATCTGGAACTTCATGTTACCCTAGGACCAGCAATCCTAACAATGAGCCTACATGATTCTAATGCTCATAATACATTCTAGGCACACATAGGTTTGCTCATCTTCAATTATATTAATAGCTATTAGTGTCTCCAGGAGGGTTGTAAGTACATTTGGCTGAAATCATGATTGTGATCACTGTTCTCAGCAGGCTTGGGTTGGAATATTTGCAACTCTTGGCAGTCTTTAATATGGTTTTTTGAATAAGGTTGTTTTGTACATTTGTTGGATTTGTAACTTGCTCTTCATCCAAGAGCAGAAGGTAATTTATATGGTCCCCGGGAACCTCGTGAGGTAGGTTAGGCTGAGAGAGAATGATTGGCCCGAAATAACTCAAGGAGTTTCATAAATAAGAATGGACTTGAACCCGGATCTCCCCATTCTTGGTCCAGCTTTGTTCTTAGCTCCCTTGTAATAAAAAAATTTGAGACTAGCCAATGTACTCTCATCTTTTCTACACGTTCTTTTCAATCTGATAGCTAATCAACTATGTGCAGGCTAAAAGCCTAGAAAGGACTACAAACATGGTCCTGGTCTGAGGTAAATTACTGTTCACTCCTACTGCAATCACAAAGTATACATTCTGGGGAAGTAAAGTTAGAGTCCAGTAGTGTTTTCTGAAAATATTAGATATCTTAAGTCTTTTAAACCTGACCTATTTCACTTTAACATTCCTTATAAATTGAGGAAGGGGAAATTTGGCAAATCTGAGAAACCACCTATTACAAAACCAGGGGTTATATGACAAGTGTCTCCAAGATTTTTTTGTTTAATAGTAGTGGTTTCACATTCATAATACAGAGATGTATTATCAAAAATCTACTATGATAAGGACTTAGCTCCTGTTCCAATTTTATGATCCCAACCCTATGAACGCATATCTGTTTTTTTTAACCTGAAGCCATTATTATTTTTATAAATAACTAATGGCATGTACTCACAGTACTTCTTTGTCATATTTTCCCCACAAAAACAACCTGTGAGATGGATTCAGCTGTGAAGGAGTAGCTAGTTCTAAATCACCCCTAAAATGGGACTAGAACTCACTGTCTCCTGGTTTTTAGAACAAGTATAGATGGAAGATAGAAACTTACCATAGTTTTTTTATAATCACTGTGGGATTATCATTATCTCTTTTATTCATTAAACATGAGATTCAATCAACTGAGCATTTAAAAATGTATCACAAATATTATTGACTGGCGCTACCTTTTTAAAATGTATGATGTTCTAAGTAGCGCAGGGTTTTTTGCAATTCCGCTGGTGTTATTGCAGGAAGCTGCAACTTCTTGATATATTTTATAAAATTCTTGGATATGGTACCAAGTGCCCTGATAGTGGGTATCACTATTACAAGTTTCATCCATAATCATGTAGTTTTAATGGCCATGTTGCGATATTTCATGATTTTCCCCCCACTTCTTATTTATTAATTTGTCATTTTTTTATTATTAGTATTATTAGCATTATCATAATTATTCCTATTTGTAACATAATCAGTCAGATATTCAGACTGGATCTGGCATTTTTGTCTAGTTATTGAGTCCTGGCATAGGCAGATCTGAATTGCCTTGATGGTATTTCCTCCTTGAGTCTGAAACTAAGATTTTCTTCACTCTCTTGATATATTCACCATTAATCTTTTTTTCTTGAATTTAGTGTGCTTGGTATTATCAGCTTGAGGGATAGCCAGGTAATCATCTTCATACAGAGTCTTAATGTTATTTTTGTGGGGCATTTTGATTTCTTCACTTTTCACTAATTTTCCTTGTTTGATAGGGAGGGTGGCCTGGTAAACAGGCTCCTCATCAGTTAATGGGAGTGCTGATTTACCACCAGCTTATCAAGTACTTAAAAGGTGAGGGTTGGGCAGTACAAGCAAATGACAGCCAATGACTTAAAAGCCAGTCACCAGCACACCCGAGTCAACATCTAAAAAACCACATACAACAGGCACCATATAAATACCGCACACACCATCTGCTAAAGAGAAGTTCCCTGAAGATGGACTCTAGCATGTGGCCGAAAGAAGACAAAACCTCTGGTCTCAGTCACCAACCCAGATTGGATCCTGCTACATTATCCTGGGACATATATATTGGGTTTCATTCTAGTCAGTTTACCCTACAGTTTTTGTCTTACAATCTTTTAAAGTCTGTAATTACTATGCTTAAAGCCCCTGCACATGGATTGTTCCATATACTGTGTTTTTTACTTCATGAAAATTAAAAATTGAAATAAGGGTATTAATTGATTTGACTGATTCTCCAATGGCAATATATTATTTGTGTGGCCCCTTCTTTAGCCATATATAATTATGAAAAAAGCCTAAATGAGTATATCCTATCATTACTCTGCATTATTATGCAGATAATTGTTATAAAAGAACTAAAGTAAATCAACATTAGCCCCAATCCAAGGAAAATGTGTCTATAAATTTACAGAGCACTAGCCATGTGCATGAAAGTCACACCGGCGTTTAGAGACGTAATAGAGAAGGAGAAAAATAATCTACAGCAGCTGATGGCAGACATTTGGGCAGGGTTCAGGTGATCATTCAATTATACCAAATTAAAACATGTACCAGTATGTGAGAAACACCCTTCATTTAACTTTCAAAGCCAAAAGAGTTACATCTTCTTATTTTGACATGCCAAATCATGAAATAAAATTACAGTATATGAAATAGCTGACATCAGTTCTGGGTTTTCAGTAGTGAATGCATATCTAAGACTTTTTACTTCCATTAAATAATACTTAGTTTCAGATATAAAAAATAAATACATCTACCTGAAATGTATTAGAAGTTAGTCTGAAAGCTATGCAGCTATTATTTGAATGTTTTTAGAATAAATGTTTTCCAAAATATTTCATTTCTTTTGTTGATCTTGAATAAAAGCATAATGTGTGTGTAATACTGTAGCTTTATTTCATCCCAATCACACAAATCTATAACAGGAGGGAAAGGGATTTGTTTCTTTGTCGTCCTGCATCAGGCTGTTAATTTCTTAAACTGTTTACCTTAGCCATCTTTGAATGTTCTTATGTACATTTGTTCAAACATTATGATTCACATAATTAGCTCTTATTAAAATGTGCGATAATCACAATGTTTTCTGATACAAGTTCAATTTTGTCTGGTTTTGTTTGTTTATAGAGTGCATCCTATTTAAATCCATAGTATACCCCTTAATTTATTTTTATTTATTTTTTTTAAATTTTATTTTATTTTATTAGAGTTGTTCTTTTTATAAGTTTATAATATAAATATAAAAACACAAAAACAAATAATAGAAAAAATAGGGGACGGGAGGGGGAAGGAAAAAAGAAAGAAATGATATTGATTTTTTACTCCCTTTGGTGAAGTAGAATAAGATAATAATATCAAACCTCAACTTTTTTACTTTTACATAATAGTATAAACTAGTAATTTCTATAACAACAAATCTATCTAATTGGTAAAACCCAAAATCAACGTTTTATTTTTTTCCACCTCAAGCACAAAGTCCAGAACCGGTTTCCAAGTAGAAACAAAAGTAATTGTTTTTTTTTTCTTTTATCAAAGGAGTCAGTTTAGCCATTTCTGCGAATTCCATCAACTTTTGCAGCCATTTGTCCATTGTGGGGATTGAAGCGTCCTTCCATTTAGTAAAGCTCTTAATTTGAAGAAATTTGCACCAGGATGTGTTTCACATAGGTATTATAAAAATACATAACCAACAGAATTCAGAGTGTTATGAGACTTTTGGAGAACAAACAGTTGAACTGGTTGCTGCTGCTTCTCACATGGAATTACGCAACAGTAATGTATTTTTATTGCGTAATATTGTCTCTATGAGTATTGTCTTCTGAAGCGAATTACTTCATTTACAATTATGTCCTGAAAGATGCACTTGTTGACTGTTAGGGACTTCCCACAATGCTCTAACTTAATAGAAGTGGAAGGCAAATGGTAATTTTCTCACTGATTCATGAATGCTTGCAAAAATTCCACTGGGCATTGAAGAACTAAGGTTAGTCAATAAAATGATTATATGTGAAATCATCATTTCCTCAAGGAACCAGATCTGTATAGATTTCCTTCCAGATCATGCTCCAAGATAAGTTTCTTTTTCTCTGCTATTCCTGCTTATTCAGTGATCAGAATATTTCTAAGTATGTGGGTAAATTTCATTTTTAAGACTTGTTAACATATTAATGTGAAATGACATTTAATATATTTCCTGCATTTTGTGATTTCTACCAGGTGCCATTCAATTACGATTATTTTTTTTAATGATTTGTGGTAGTTTTAGTTTTAGTATATACTCACTGTTTGCTTTGTGCAGTTCTGGGAAATATAACTCTGTCAGAACATGAAATGCTCTGCACTAATACTGCTTTGTAGACAGAATGAAATATATTGTAAAGCATTACACACAACCCAAATTAACATTTAGGAATGGTATTTGGCTATAATCAATGTATTTTTCGGAGTATAAGATGCACACAGTATAAGACGCAAGATTTTGAAGAGGCAAATTAAAAAAAAAGGTTTTGCACTCTGCAGATCTTCCAAAAACGGCCCGTTTTTTGTGAA
>JAPKID020000146.1:0-21510 GCA_026931265.2 Tropidonophis doriae | reverse complement strand
CCTGCCTGCCTGCCTGCCTGCCTGCCTGCCTGCCTGCCTGCCTGCCTGCCTGCCTGCCTGCCTGCCTGCCTGCCTTCTTTCATTCCTTTCCCTTGCTTTTTTTCTGATTTGTGGATCCTTATTTCTAATTCCAGATTTCAATCATGGCTTTTCTTTAGATTTTCTAGATCTGCTAGAGAAATCTATTTCTCTCTCTGAAAGCAGCATGAGAAGCTCTTTAAGGCTTCATACTGGGAGAAAGAATGTTTGTACTTATAACTAACTTCTACAAACAACTTTTTCAAAAACTTTCCATGTTGGAAATTCCTGTCAAGAGCCAGAGCAAGTGATTCAGGATGACACAAACATAATATAGAACTGTGCCATGTTTGGCTTGTTGGAACAAGACACTCAAGGGCACTTATTCTCTTGTGGGATCAACTGACATTTAATCACCTAACTAAGATTCAGGATGTGGATAAAGAAGATGGAAAATCCTGCATAAAACCCATTTCACTTTGATGATCTTCCCTTTTGCACAAGGGTAAAAGGTGTTCCCTTTTCTATTTTGCATCTTTTACTTTGCAGTGGTTCCACTTTCTCATATGTTCCCAATGGCCTTTGCTAGTCAACGGATCTTGCCCCAACCTCTCCCACCTTCTTCTGGATATCATGTCTGGTTTCCTTTTGGGTTCTCAGATTTCATCTGCAGATCCCTGTTGCATCCATCAAGGACATAAGAATAGATCTTTAAAAAGGTTTTAGTTCTCCAAAAGAGTTTTAAATAGTTTATGATAACCTCCAGAGCAGGGATAGGCAACTATGGATCCTTTACAGTCTGTGGACTTCAATTCCCAGAACTCCTGAGCCAAACATGGCTGATTCAGGAATTCTCAGAGTCGAAGTCCACAAGTCGTAAAGCGGCCATAGCTGCCCACCCTTATTCCCAAGGCATCATTCCTACTGAATAAATATCTTTGAAGACACCAAAGCGTCATACTCTTAAAAGATTTTGATCTCTTCTGCATATCTGCAGGCAGAGGAGAAAGGATGGCAGGATGAGGTGAAGGAAAACTTCAAGAAATGGTGGCAGTCTGCAGGGAGACTGATGGGCTATTTAGTCTTTGGTTCCAGTACTTAAACCCAATATTGGCTGTTTTTCAAAGCTGGGTTAGATGTCCTACAGTACTGGAGCAATTCTGGATCTTGTGGTCTTCCCGGCCCAGGTCCTTTTGAGTTGGCCTCCAAGGTATTGATGGTGGTCAGAGGTATGTTTTGACCAGGGTCAGTCTTACGGAAGGTTTCTTGGTCCACTACCGTTCCATTCTTGTATTTGGGCAGTGTCCCCTGGACATTGTGCTTGCCAGTCTTGTTCCGTTTGTGGAGATAGAAGAGCAGAGGTAGGATCAAAGCCAGAAGCAGAAGAATGAGACAAATGGGGAGGATGATGCTGAACATGTTGGCTTCAATGAAACCCAAGAGAGACCCCTTTTCTGTCTGAGATGTTGGTCTTTGGCCTGACCTGGCAGTTGGAAGGACGTGGGACTTGTTGGAAGTAGAGGGAGGCATTGTGGATTCATAAGGCATGGTTGTGAAAGTCTGGAAGGGAGAGATTATGGTCTGTGGGGTAGAGCTATGGCTGCTTTCTTGGGGACCAGGCATATGGACCAAGGTGGCCCTATAGGGGGTTGAGGAGTTGAAAGTCTCAGTGGTGTAGACCACCCAGCCCAAGGCAGGGGGAACACCTTTCGCAATCAATTCAAATTGAAAGCGGTCCTCTTGGAGATTTGGCCCTGAATCTTCTGCCTCCCAGATTTCTAACCCAACCAACCCTTTCTTGAGGTCATCTTGGGTGAAAGCGTCGATGGAGACAGGTCGATCCATGTTGCTTCTGGAGACTCTCACCAACTTGCTCCCTTGAGGTGCTTGGAGAATTCTGAACTCCGGGGTGCTGTTGGTCTTGTCGGCCAGATCGTGGGCATCAAGGACATTGGTATTAAGCAGGACAGTGGTGCCCCTCGGCCAAAGAATCTCCTGTTGGGTTTTCACTAAGGCCTTGACTGTTACATTCACGATCCCTGAAATATTGGTGTCTCCTGAGGTGGCAAGGAATTGGAATTCATCTTTGGAGGAGGCCAAATCTGTGAAAGTAAAGATCACTGCTCCCTTGTCCAGCTGTTGTTGTGAAAAACGCCTCACAGCCTTTTGATGGACTTCCACTTGCCCATACTCTGGGCCCCTGATAAGTTCATAGAAGGTATTTTGCTCTCCTTGGTCTGAAGACCCTAGAAGATGTTTGTGAGACAGTGAAGCCATGTTCAAGTCTTGAGGTATTTCCAAGATGGTCTGATTAGTTGCCCACGTGGTTGCCGGAAGAACCATGGTTTCCAGAGAAATGGAAATTGGCTTGTGGAGTCCATCTGATGCAACAAGCTTCAAAGTCCCAGTAGATCTTGTTCTATTGGCAACAAATATCAGGTGTCCTGCATTGATGTCTGCTTGTGTGAACTGGGTAACAACTATGGATGGATTATGAGCCTTAGATACAAATCCAGTTGGAGATCCAGAAGTAACGTTGAATTGGATTTCCTCGGGGAAGCTGTCTGGATCTATGACATTCAAATATTCTTGGGAGATCACCATGGAGGAACCTTGGAGAACTTGTAAGACTTTTCCTTGGCTGACTAGTTTTGGTGGCATCTCATTACTGTCTTTCACTGTAATATTGAACAACCCAGAAATAATGACTCCCTTTCCATTTCTGGGGGGCCGAATAGATGTGTCCTTGTTGGGCCGGAGCCAAGCATCAAATCTGAAATAATCATCCTGGAACCCAGGACCGTTGTGAGAATATTCCAATCCACCTGCAGCAAGGTCAGATTGCACAAAATAGGGATGTTTGTCATTCACTGGACCATCTGGAAGAGAAAGGGTCCCATGCATGGGCAATCTGGTCACCAGAAAGACCACGTCATAGGAAGTCCTCGTTGGTTCCAGTTCCTTGGTAAGAAGGTTGGAAGCATCAAGCAATGAGATGTTGATGGCTGCACTTTGAGCTTCTGGGACAGTGAGGCCTGAAAGAGAGGAGAAGAGGAGAAAAAAGAGGTGGTCATCTTGGTTCAAAACAAGGAGGCAATGTAGAAGCTGCTATGGAAGAAGGAGAGAATGGACAAGGGAAGGAGAAATAGGAAAAGGGAAGAGAATGAAGAAAGGCAGATTAAGTACGGTGCAAGAAAGTAGCATCAGAAGGTCCAAGAGGTCCTCTGCCTGAAACTACTTTCTTGCGCTGTACTTAATTTGTCTTTCTTCATGGAAAATTCTACAGGTTATCCTTGATTTATCTGAAATCATATAGGTTCTCCTGCTTGAGCAGGGGGCTGGACTAGAAGACCTTAAAGTTCCCTTCCAGCTCTGTTCTCTTCTATCCTACGTTTTGACAGCTCTCCCTGGAGACACATGAGCGACCCTGTTCCAGAGTTCCAATAGCTGGCCCCTCCTGAGGTCATGTGACTCAGCAGACCTCCATTACGGTCGCAAGTTGTGGACTTCTATAACCCATTGAAACATTCAGAACATCCCTTTCCCTTTCTCCAGGGCTTCTGTTCCTGCCACCTGCTTCCATTTCTCAGAAGAAGCACTGCTAGAAATGGGTCGATCCGTTTCTGCTCCAGGCCTGTTTCGCGACTTCCCAGTTTCTACATTTGTTAGAGGCATGAGTATTTGCCTGTGAGCCTTGGACAACTTTCTCCTCCAAGTCTTAGGATTACACCCACATCATGCTAAACTCTGAATTTTGTATGCATGCCTTTCCCACTTCATTTTTTTGTACCCACCCAGAAGTGGAGATCGCTCGGCTACAAAAACAATGAGAGACAAAAACAAACGGAGAAGTGCACAGTTGGTTGAATAACTGTGCTCTGATTCATGGATCAGCCCAACCATTGCAAAATAACTCCACTCCCTTTAAAAGTCTACCGGTCTCCTAGCAGCCACAGATCTGCTTTCTGAGCATGTCTCCACGTCTCTGCTTCCTACCTTTATTTCTCCACAGCTGAGAGGAACCCGGAGGACAGTTGGCCTCAAACGATATCATCACGCCGAGGACAAATAAGTCTGTGGTTCCCGATGGAGAAGAAATTTGGAAGTGGAAATTATCCTCGCGGACCCAGAAAGGTTCTGGTGGCATGTCATGATGGTATGCAATCATCCCAGCATTCACCTGTTTGCAAAAGACAAGAGGGACAAAACGTTCACGAAGGCGAAAAGAAACAAGAGGATTCGTTTGAGGGGAACCTCTTATTCTCTAGCCCTTTGGGTTCTAGGTATGTCTACTTGTGTCCACACAAAAGGAACCTTCCCCAGTTGGGTTTCTCTAGATACGGTGGACATCAACTCCTATAAAACTAAGGCAGCATGACAGGGGGTCTTTTTGGCTGGAAGGCTGATGGGAGATGAAGTTCATGAGAACGTCTTGTTGGAGAAAGTTGATATATAGGTTGTCTACTTCACTCCATTCATATTCTCTTCTCCTGTATCCTTTCTATTCCCCCCCCCCCCATGAAAATACTGGTGATGTTCCATAGCCACCAGTTAAGCTCTTTCATGTCCTGATGGTATTTTGTTTCCCATGGGGAGAGAGAACGTCAGACCCCTGTTATGGTGTTTGTTTTGTACAACTTAATTTTGGTGTACTCAGGTGATAGTATACTGACTTTGGCCCCCTGTAAAAGTGTATGAATCTTGTTGTTCCTTTTCTTCTTCTTCTTCTATTTTGGGGTCCTTGTTCAAAAAAGAATATTGCAGGACCCAGTTTGCACATGGTTAAAAGGAAACAGCTTCATACCACATATGGTCATCCCTCAAACCAGGAAGAGATGGAAATGGTTTCTCCCACCCAAAAGATGATCCCTTTTAGCCCACCCCCCAGAGTTGCTGAGCAATGCACATTATTAAGATATTTTATTGCTGGCCTACATAACGCACAAAAAAGTCCCAAATATTTTAACCTCAGTTTGGGAGAAGTTTCTCAGTTCTTCTCCATTGTTCTTCTGGCTATTCAACAGCTTGCCAAACTGTGGAGGTTGTCGTATGATGTAAAATAAAGACTTCTCATCTTCTTCTTGGTTGGTCACTGCTTTCAGGTTCCAACTTCGGATTGGCTCAGAAGAAGCTTGAAAAGGAAAAGAGAGGGAGAATTGCCCCTTAGGATGCCACGCAATGAAAAGGTTGTTCATTTATGAAACCATTGCCAATGGTTTCTCTGAGTTCTAAATGAATAGAATAACAGAGTTGGAAGGGACCTTGGTGGAAACCCTAAACCACTTCAGACAAATGGCTATCTAACATCTTCCAGTATTGGAGCATTCACAATTTCTGGAGGCAACTTCTGTTCCACTGATTGTTCTCACTGTCAGGAAATGTCTTGATATGTACTCCATATACATATCACGCTTTGACAACTATGTGAAAGCACAGGTGACTTTAGTGCAGAGGAGAGGAAATTTGGTTTAACGGTAAAGCTGGTGACCTAATGGAGGGGACATCAGGTGACAGGTGCTTCAGGAAGGATTTCACAGCAAAGCTGATGACATCATCAGCCCGAAACAGGACTAGACTCGCCTTTCACAAAGCAGAATGTTGTCTCTGAAGCAGAAGACCTAAGTAGATATCTTACCTGGGCACACCATCAGATCTTGCTTATTTTCCAGAGTGATGACAAGTTTCTTTTGGGCTTTCACCGCAAAAAAGTGTCCTGGAGACATGTTCTCACCATCAGATAGATCAAAGGAAAACCCTCCCTCCAGAGGTCCTGGAGATAAACAACCAAAAACAAGCTTAGGGCACAAGGACACATGGTGTGGTCATTCACACCCTAACTTCTTGACCTCTGCTACTTTTGGTTATTGGATAGTGCAGGTGGGGCCGGTAGAAAAAATGTGGATGCACATTTTTTTTACTTCTGGTAGGGCTCATTCTGCTTATGCCCTTCTGTTGGGATACGGCAGGTATTGCTTATTTTTATTTTTCATTTGATGCTCCCCAACCACTTTTTTTATGGCTGTCTCTTCACTCAAACATTCTGCTGTTTAATCTGCACTGGTATTGTTGATGTTTAATCGATTTTTCTGCACTTGCAAAAGTTAGGCTTTCCTATCTTGTCTTGACCACATAGAAAGTGGCACTCCCTACTTGAATTTACTGGGGAAGTAAACATAATGCATGTTCGCAAGCTTCCCTTGGACATATTCATTCACATGGTGGTGGCCTTGGGTTGAGCTGCAAATTAAGGACTAATAAGTATGTCTCAGCAGGTGGAAAGACCTAATCTTGTGTAGGCTTGGAAACTAAGTAGGATTGACCTTGGGTAGGACTGAGACGGGAGATTAACCACAGGCTAGATTGGAACTTTGAAGGCCTTCTAGGAGAAGGCCAAGAGAATCCAACTGTGTCCCGAAGGTTCTTTGAGGCTACTAGGAACTCAACTGAATTCAGAAGGTATTTCATTTTTGGAGGGACTCTGATTTTAGATCTCTTTCATGAGTTTGAATCATAGGGAGTTGAGAAATATTTTTTTCATCTCATGTCTTGGTTTGGAGAAAGGTGTCAAGTACAATCTTGGCATTTGGGGGAAAGACTAGGGAGACCCATACCTGAAACTTGGAAGAGCAGACAAAGCTGAACTACTTAACCCAACCATCTGACTTGGAAGAGTTTTGTCTACTTTGTCATCTTTGGACCCAAACCTCCTTCTCTCCTCACCTTCATGGGTGAACTGAACAAGATGGCTGTTTAGCTGGGCCTGGGTGAACCTCTGGATGGGACTGTCAGGTGATGATTTCAACACCACCTTCCCATTGACTGGAGTCCTGATGGAATAGCTGACTTCTTCTAGAGGAGTGTCCTCATCTTCACTTTGGAGAATCTCTGGGGTAATCTCGGCAGTGGCCCCTTCTTCAATCTGGCAGGGAAGATGGAGAAAACACTAGAGTCAGTCACCAACACAACTTTGAGTCTGAATACGATACGGATGAGTTAAAAAAAATGCTTCGGTTGAGGAGAACTCAGAAATCTCCACCTCTGACCCTGAAAACTCATTTAGCGTTTGTTTCAATTTGTTTTGGTCGCTGGCATTAAGCAAGAATAGTGGTCGGAATAAATCCTGAGTTGCTACAAGTCCTTGAAAGGAAAACAATTTTTTTAAAAAAAGAAGAATCCCAGAAAAATTCTGGCCCCTGAATGATCCTGTTGAGCATCTGTTCAACAATGAGATCATACAGAATGAGGACATTGCCTTTGCTCACTTTGGATTTAGTCTTGCTTAATAACATCTTCCCCCTCAATTTTGTTCTCCACAACAGCCTAGCTTTCAAAATAAAACTAAACAACAATCACAACCCCCCCCCCCCAACAACCCCTCCATGTGGAAACTGTCCTCCTTCCTCTGTCATAAGGTTCAGCTCCATCTTTTGTGCTGACCCAATGGACATGGAAAGATGGATGATGGAGATGGCCTTTGACACCACTCATCCTCATCTGCTGGAGAAGGAGAAGCAGAAGTCCATCTTTCCTGGAAATGGTTCTCTGGAATTTTGCAGATTTGGTATTTTTAAAATTCTTTAGGGGATTAATTTTGGAATCCGTTTAGAGCAGAACTGACTGAAGGGACTTGGCTAGAGACTCCGCTGGCCAGCCTTCGCTTGGAAGCATTATTCTTTGTTTGGATTAACACAAAACTCCTTGCTAAATCATCACAACACCAGTCAGTCAGTTCTTCTATTAATCCCAGAAGGAAGGATGAGAAGTAGAGGATTAAAACGGGAAGGGAGGAAATTTTAGGAATTTCGGTAGGATTAAACTGGCTGCAACACATGAATTCCGCTTCACGAGAGACCTTGGATGGTCCTCTGTCAGAGATAAACTAGAGCAGGGTTTCCCAACTTTTAGGGATTGGACCTCTTCATAAATAACAATTCCCAGAACCCCTGATCAAGAAAGCAAAGCTCCAGGGATCCAAAACTCCCTGCCTTTGGGTGAATGTTTTCCTTTTTCCTCTTGTATATTAAAAGAAAAAACATCTTGGCCACAACTTCTCTTGCAAGTTGGGGATTGTTGCATAGGTTTCTACTGCCATCTTGCGACCAACTTCTTACACTGCCAGGCAAATGATGGCAAAAAGAAGAACATTGTTTTTGGGCTCACTTAACAACTGCTTTGATTGGTGGTGGACATTCTGTTCCCAACAGTGGTTGTACATTGAGGACTACCTATAAGGAGGACCTGACAAGGCTGAAAGAAATTCAGTCTTGGCAAAATGATACTTGTGTTGAGTCACAAAGAGCTGGAGGTTACTCAACAAGCGAAAAACAGCCACAATATATATATATATATTTAGGCTACTCCGATCAGTTAGGCCAAGAGTTGTAGGTGTCTCCATGACCATCTGAAGCATCTACTTAATAGCTATATTTAAAATAACATTTCTGGGGACATTGAGAGGACTTCCACATTCCATCCACCACTCGTGAAGTAAATACCTGCAGTTCTGTGTTGACCATTAGCACCGGTGCCTCATCGTTGACTGGAGAGATGCTAATGGAGATAGTCTTGGGTTGACTCTGTTGATTGACTTCAGAAACATTGGCAATGACCGTGAATCTGTCCGTCAAGGACTCACTCCCATCATGTACATACTTGATGAGCTGATTCTCTACCTAAACACAAGGAGGGCATTATGATAAGATTCCTGGCTTAAATTCTGCCCCTTTCACATTTATTCCAAAAGCGCTATGGAGAAATTAAATTTCAATTAAACTGGGGTGGCTCTCGGTCAAACCTGAAAGTTGGGTCAGCCAAGATGTTTGGGCAAACAAATATTCCTTGATGCCCACATGTCACAGGATATACAGAAAGTTCAATCAGTGCCATGGAGGACTGGGAAATCTAGGAACCCAGAGATGTGGCCTATTAGAAGGACAATATTGGGTGTGTACTCTTTGAACCAATGGATACATGTTTAATTTGATAGTTCTGTTTGCATAACCTGCTTAACAGTTTGTGTTGAGTCAAGAGGAAAATGGGATCAGTTGGCCCAGCCAGTTAATCCTAAAGAGAGTAGACATGATCCCAAATAGTTAAGGGAGAGGATATGACAAAGTGAGCCATCATAAAGCAATTTTTGATATACAAGACTGCATCCTGCAAAGGTCTATATAATGGATTCCATACAATGGATGACTATCGGGTATGTATTTCACGTTTCCTCTATAGCAGGGGTGAAATTCAGCTGGTTCTGACAGGTTCTGGAGAACCGGTAGTGGAAATTTTGAGTAGTTGGGCACACTGGCAAATACTACCTCTGGCTGGCCCCAGAATGGGATGGAAATACAGATTTTTCAATATCCAAGGGAAGGAATGGAGATTTTGCAGTATCCTTCCCCTGCCACGCCCACCAAGCCAAGCCCACAGGACTGGTAGTAACTCTATAGGTGTCCATATGATTGGACAAAAAAATCACAGTCCTGTTTTAAATTAAAATGCCCTTTCATTTGCCCAGTGGAGGTTGTTTTCCTTTGCATATAAATATAGAATTGCAGACCTGCAGATTGGAGAACTATGGGTACTTCTTGATTTATGACCGTAATGGAGCCTGCCCATTATAGACGTAAATCATGAGGGTCATAAAGACCTAGAGAATTAGTTTTCCTCCATTCAACCTCAGCTTCTCAAACGTGATAGTAAATCCTGCATTATTTCTAAGCCAGCAGAGATATTTCCAGAGGCCTGGAATGAATGAACACATACGTTTATTTATTTCAAATTTAAAAAATAGTAATAACTTGGAAGAGATTGTGTTGCTTCCTACCTCATACCAGGAGAAAACATTTAAGCTGCCCTCTTCAGGTCTTTCCATATTCCGGAAGGTGCCATGCTCTGGTATCTCCATGACCACAAATTCTACATCGAAAGATGAGGAGTAAGTGCTGGGAATATTCAAGATGTCCATGGAAAGCACTTGGCTGTGACCTTCGGTCACTGTGAAGTTGTGGACCTCCAGAGGAACTGAAATGGGAAGAATCTCGAGGTCCACCACTATGCCTTTCAGAGCATCCACGCCATCAGCAGTAACATCAACCAGGAACTGGTCCTTCTGAATCTCGGGGCTGGAATGGAGGAAGAGAACTTTGCCTTCATTTACGTCTTCCTGGCTGAAGGTCTGGATGGGATCCAGGCTTGGAGGTCCATCCGAAGCATGGTTTTGAGACAAAGCTACCAGGAACCCTGAGTTGGGAGAGTTGAGGATTGTATAGATGATATTTCGGGGTTCAATTTCATCATGTTCAACCTGAAAATTGGACCAAGAAGGAAATGTTTGGTTCACACCGGTCACGTTTGATAGTGGCTTGGTTTTGTGAGAACAAGGGTGATTCATGTGTGGAACCAGTTGCTCTCATGGTAAGGTCAACAATAAACATCTGAATCTCTGAATGCAATAAAGTCTGGGGAGTTTAGGCAGGCCACAAGAAGTCTCTAGCACTTCACATATTCCAAGATTGCTGTCTAAATTTCCTTAAACAATAAGTCATAAAGGTAAATCCCCTCGCACGTATGTGCTACTTGTTCCTGACTCTAGTGGGCAGTGCTCATCTCCGTTTCAAAGCTGAAGAGCCAGCGCTGTCCGAAGACGTCTCTGTGGTCATGTGGCCAGCATGACTAAACACCAAAGGTGCACGGAACGCTATTCTCACCAAAGATGGCTCCTATTTTTCTACTTACATTTTTTACCTGCTTTCGAACTGCTAGGTTGGCAGAAGCTGGGACAAGTCATGGGAGCTCGCTCCGTTATGTGGTGCTAGGGATTCGAACCGCCGAACTGCTGACCATTCTGATCGACAAGCTCAGCGTCTTAGCCACTGAGCCACTGTGTCCCTAAACAATAAGTCTTAAAGACCCCTTAATTCATATATTCACAGAATATTCCTATTCCTCTTGCCGTCTTTCCTTTTTTTTTTAGTCTCAAAGGTGGTTTTTCAAAAAGGCAACTGGATTCTGCTTTTTTCTTAAGGGAGAAGATGTTTCGCTTCTCATCCAAGAGGCTTCATCAGTTCTGACTGGAGGGTGGAAAGATGGCATCTGAACTGATGAAGCTTCTGAGGTAGAAGTGAAACATCTTCTTCCTCAAGGAGAAAAAAAGGTAGTCCAGTTGCCTTTTGAAAAAGCACCTTTTGGGAAGACCTGGATGATGGAGAACCTTCACTGAGACTTTATTTTTCAGGAAGGAAAAGTCAATATAGAAACAACAACCAAAAAAATAGGCCAAGAAGCACTTACCAGCAAGTAGTCATTTTTAATCGCCATTGCTTCTCCTTGGAGCACATGTATCTTCTCGTTGTGGACAAGATTTAGTGGGTCAGGATGAGAATCTGCTAATATGGTAACCTTCAGTGTCTCCTCCACAGACACCTGATTTGTCTCAACAGAAAAATGAATAGCATCCTGGGACTTCCTGCTCCCATTGTGATGGTAAATAATATCTCCTGCCAGAAGGTCCTTTTTGGTAAAAGATGATACTTCCTGGCCATCTCGTAGCAACATTCCCGCCATGGGTGGGGCCAAGACACGGAAGAGAATGTCTTGGTCGTTCCTGATGTCCATGTTGGTTTCCAACCTGAAGACAGAGGAGTCAATGGCTTCTTGGCTACCTTGGCGGATGACCAAGGCAGTATGGTTGACCTTGAGGTAAGGGTCTGAAGCTTGCACTTCCAGAAGTGTTGTGATCTGGTGAAGACCATCAGAAACCTGGAACTGAATCCAGCCTCGGTCAGCTCCCGAGTGGACAAAGAGGATTTTTTTCTTCCTCAAGTCATCCTGAGTGAAGCGATAGAGTTGGCTGTTTCTATCATCGGCGGCGATGATGCTGCCGAAAAGAATATCTTTCCTTACCAACACTAGCTGAACATCTGAGAAGCCTGAATCTTCATCGATGAAGGCTATGTCCTCCGTGGTCATCAGGCGTTGACCTTTACGCACCACGTTGAAGACCTTGTTGACCACCTGAACTGGGGTGTGGTCATTAACGGGCTGAATGGAGACCCTGAAGACCCCTCTCACCTCCTCAGCCTCTGAGTCAAAGCTTCCTTCCTCCTGCTTAATGGCCACAAATGGGATGTCATCTTCTAGAGTCTCAGAATCATCGTGCTGGTAGACAAGGCGACCTTGTAGGATATCTTCATTTGTGAATGTTGTTATCGTCTCCCTCCTGGTTGTCCCAGGCTCAGAGATTCTCCAGATAAGCTTCCCATGGGTAGGACCATCTATTACCTCATACATGTAGTTCACACTGTTGGCGCTCTTGACGAACAAGTAGTCCTTGGTAATGATGGCCTGTCCTCCTTCTAAAATGGACAAAAGGACATTGGTCAAGACAGGAGTATCTGGATCTCCCCCTATTTCTATTTTGTAAGAATATACAGGGGAATAATAGGGTTTAGCCATGACCCGGAACTGGAAAACGTCTTCAGCTTCCTTGGAGTCTCTAACAGTTGCAACGTAACTCAGCTGTCCTCTCTGTAAATCCTCCTGGGTAAAACTCGAGCCCTCAGCCAACCTGGTGCCCTGAAGTTCAAGGTTTCCCTTTCTGGTTGGCTGAAGGATGACATAGCGGAAAGTCACTTGCTCAGACCCTGGTTCTTCCAAAGCTGCCTGCAGTTCAGTAGATGTGATGTTTTTCTCTTTCTCGTTTTTCATCTGGAGGGGGACCATGGTTTTCATCCTGATGGTAGCCTTTTGGACTCTGATGGGGAAGGTGTTGTTTTTCAGGACCTTCTGCCCTACTTGGATGGTGAACTGCAGCTTCTCCATCGTGTCTTCTACTCGATGTTCCTTGTCCGTGCTAGCATACTGGATGTGCCCTTGGTCAATATCCTGCTGGTAAAAAGATTCCGTTTTCTTCCACTCTCCGCTCATCCCTCCTTCCTTCTGGATCTCGCCATACTGGAGAGGGGAGGCCAAGCGATACAACACAGGTACTTTTTGCTGGACGGCATTAAGATCCACGGAAAGGTTGGCTTTGGTTATTGGAACGTTGTCCCCTTGTAGGACGAAGAGTCCCGTGTTGTTGTGGACCTGGATATCTGGCTCCACTGCATCTATCCTCAAGGTGGCCACCGGGCTCATCACCATGCCGTCATTCACTTGGAGGGTAAGGGTGGACACAGGTCCATCTTGATGGACATAGACAACCTGGCCTGCTTCCAGATCTCTGCAGGAAAACTCTTCAATCGGGACTCCAGGATGGAAGTCGTACTCCAGGTATCCTTCTTCCGTTCTCTTCCCACCAAGCACTTGAAATTGCAAGCTGTCACAGGGGGTATCATCATCATGGGCTTGGAAGATGGCTGGGGTGAGATGTTTGCGTGTGTGTTCCAGGATGACCATGGAGTCTCCGTGTGGAAAAACCACCTCAGGAGCATCATTGACTGGGTTGATCTTGATGGGGAGCAAATATATCTGGCCTTGCCACAAGCACTCCGGGATATCTCCTCTGGCAGTCACGGTGACCTCCAAGAGCAGCTGGTCCATGGGGCCCTCAGAACCATCATGGACATATTTGACTTTCCGATTGATGATGTCCAAGAGCGTGAACTTGCCTCTGCTCCTGATTTTGGAGAGGTTTAATTCCAGCTGCCCGTGTCTTGGGTCTGTGGTGACACTGAAGAGAACTTGAGATTGCCTGATGTTTGCACGGTTGAGGTCGATGGTGGGCTGAGTGTGCCACCACTCCAAAAAAGCCGTGCCTCCTTCAGCAACCACCAGGGGACTGACGTGCAATAGTTTGGTGAAGTTGGCGAAGACTGTGGGCAAGCTAGGATCTGAGTGACAGGGCTCCATAACAGGGCCTTGCCAACTGTCTAGAGGAGAGCTCGTGGTGGCCTCATCCTGTTCATAAACATTGTCATAATCTGAGTACTGATCTGGCTTTCCGCAGCCAGCACTTATGTCTTTAGTGACAAGAGCTTCTCGTAGGCTCATCCTCTCCTCGTTGACCCTCAAGTCCTCTATGCAACCCACAAAGGAGTTATTGAAGAGGCTGTTGGCAGATATAAAGTCCAGTCCACGGTCTTTCATTCTGAGGGCAGCCTTCTCATTCAGACCGCCGAGAAAAAGAGGTCCTTGAAGATCAAAGTAGCCATGGATCCCTTTGCTAGAGGTCTGTGAGACATAGTAGTCAACCAGGATCTCAAATTTTCGATTGTCCATGTAGACCTTGACGAAGTGATCTTGCTCGTTGCTGAGGTAGATGTTGTTGTGAAGCAGCACCGGGCCATTCCCTTTCTCCACCACACCTCTTAAGTGTCCATCAAAGATCTCCAAGTAGAAGAAATCCTTTCCCAGCCCCGATTGGTAAAACAGAGGGGCCTGTTTGGCACTTGTGGTGATCACAAACTCTATGGTTCCATCGTTCCTTGCATCCCAACCAGGAAATGTGATGTAAGAGTTTGATCCCAGGAAGCCCAAAGGAACCTCAGGGCCAGCAGAGAACTCCTCACTGCATTCCTCACGGATGCCCTGGGTTGCTTTGACGCCAGTGCCGGTTGCCAGTGCAGAGAGGACATCGCGATCGTTAAATGTCAGAGTGTGGAAGCAGCCACGGAATGACAAAGCCACTCCATTGAGGTACGGCAATTGCAGGTTTCCTGTACTTGCCACGTAGAGCCCATAATCAACGTCCAGTTCTTGAAGAGGCTCTGGAATTTCTGTGGAGGCATTGAAGAGCCCATCCACGATCAAGATCATCTTGCCATCCGTCACCAGAAGATCCACATCGTGAGTCACAAGGTTGTCGAGTTGTAGCTCTGCTGGGGACCTGACAGACAGTTCTCCTGAGCCCAGGTCCATTCTGGCCTGCACAAAGAGAAGACAAAAGGCATCAGAAACACCACTGGACAGGCACCTTCACCTTCTGAAGAATGGGGAGGATTTTGCCTTTGCTAACTGCCTTGATGGGGGAAGTGAAGAGAGAGTGACTTCACTTTTGCAGATGGCACAAACCAAGAAGGAGTAGCCTTTTTTTTCAAACTCCTTTCTGCATCAAATGTACACCATTCCTTTTCAAACAAACAAGGAAAAACAATATTCTTCTTCTGGCATTCAACATTTAGACATATCTCCCCCTCCCTCTCTGCCAGGAAGTGAAGCTCTCTTGTTCCTCCAGCTTAATTCTTAATTAATCACAGGCTTTTCTGCAGTCCGTAATTGCAAGCTTGTTCCCAAAGGCTTCTATTCCCTCCCTTCCCCTTCTTTTTTTTGAACTCTAAGCAATGGGAAATAGCAGTAGAGTAGGTCTAGGTCTAGGGCCTCTCCTGCCTTGAGCAGGGGGTTGGACGAGAAGCACTCCACGGTCCCTCCCAACCCATTATTCTACATTCTGTGCTCTAAATATTCCTTTCACCTCCTCCCTCCCCAAGCCAGGGAAATATTTTGCTGACCTGCAGGACCCCAGCATGGAGCTCTAGAAGAAGGTAGTCCTTTTGTCCGGCAGCCAAGAAGAGAAGGGCACTGTGGTAGCTGGTGAGAAACTCCACATGAAGATGGATGGTGCTGTAGGTGTGAACCAAGGGGATCTCCAAATGGTCATCTCCAAAAAAAGACACTGAAAAAGAAGCAAGGTTGAGAGAGATGTTCTTCACCCTCAACAATTTCATGCAAAAAAAACCCCAACAACAACAGATGGATTGGACAATCCATTTTTGGGGTAAGCCCAGGGAGGCACTTGAGAATATCTCCTGCAACTGCAACAGGAGAACTGATTTTGCAAAGGGGGTTGGTTGGCTGGAGGGAAATCAAGAGAACCTCCAAGAGGTAAACCTTGCAGTACCAGTCACAGACATTAGATGGTGAGATAACTCCACACCATCGATGAAGACCAGTTTCTTGAACACTCAAAACTATCTCAACTCCAAAAGTAGGTTAGCCACTGATGAAACCTATTTATTAATTGATCGGATTCAAAACCCAGCTCTTGCTTAATTTGTGACAGAGCTCCCTTTTCAAGACTTGAAAAGAAGGAATAGATGCAACACCACCACCCAAGGAAGACATTGCAAGTTGAGTCACACTAACCAGAGAATCCCCACACATGGTGCACTTGGGCGGAAGTGAGGAAATGCTTTTGTCTGAGGGCCATATTACTTGGATTAAAAACTGTCTGGGACAGAACAAAAATCTATCAAATGGGAAAGTTACATGCTCAGAAGAGTGGTGTGCTTTCTTCGGAAGAACTTGTTCCCGAAAAGAGGGGATCTTGAAAGCTTTGTTATCACCAGCATTGGTCCTTGGGAGTAGTGGGTCTGTCTGTTCTTCTAGCAGGATGACAAATCACAGAACCCCAAAGTTGGAAGAAATCATGGAGTTCTATTAGTCTGTTCTGAGCAGATCAGGACTTCTCAGATTGTCCCAGGCCAGCATTTCTCAACCTTGGCCAATTCAAAATGTCTGGACTTCAGGCTGCAGAATTCTCCAGCCAGCTTGCTGGGAGTTGAAGTCTACACAACTTAAAGTTGCTGAGGTTGAGAAACATTGTCCCAGACAATGGACCACTCAACCTTTGCTTGAAAACCTCAAGCCATGGAACCTCCACAATGGCAGGAGGAGGCAAATGATGTCGCCCACACTCTCCTGAGGAAAGGTCTTCTAGCCCCCTCCCCCATTATCTACTCCCCGCCCACAAACGCCCAGCTAGGTTCTCTGAAGAAGAGAACAGCTTTAGTTTTCCTTTTCTGCAAGATTCCCAACAGATTCGGGGAACAGATTCGCTGGGGAAAAGGGACCGATTGCAAAGGCGGCAATTCATTTCAAGAGTGGGTGTGCTAACTGTACAGCTCCTTGGTCAGATGCCAGGCAGAAGGAGGACAAATGACCAATTTCCTAAAAAAAAAACCCCCAAACCCTGTTCTTTCTATTTAAGGACCGCAGAAGAAATTAATTCTATTTACATCGGATGCTGCAGATTTACTCAAACATGCATTTTAGTGCTAATATTGTGACATGGAGCGCAATTAGCTTTTGGAAGGTGCTCTTTTCTCAGTTGTGTATTCTGAATTGCTCGACATTAAAGAATGTGCAGATTTTGCATGACTGGGGAATTCTGGGAGTTGAAGTCTATTTATCTTAAAGCTGCCAAGATTGAGGAGAGACTGTCCGAGAGTCTATCCACCTTTACCTGTTCAAACAAATCAAAGCTTGTTTGCAAGATAAGCACTTGGACAAAATAAACTTCCTCCCCCCCTCTCCTTTCTGAAAATCCCACTCCCTTCTAGAACTGATTATGTTCTGTAGTTGGGTTATGAAACATCTGCAAGAAAACAACCGGGGCTTTCTCTTTCCCCCTTTCCCCTTCCTCTTCCTTCTCTTCTCCTCCAGTGGTGGGATTCAAATTTCTTTACTACCAGTTTCTGTGGGCGTGGCTTGGTGGGCGTGGTATGGCCTGGTGGGCGTGGCATGGCTTGATGGGCATAGTATGCTTGGTGGGCGTGGCAGGGGAAGGATCCTGCAAAATCCCCATTCCCTCCCTGTCAGCTGGGACCTGGTAGGCAGAGAATAGATGGGGGCATGGCCAGCCAGAGGTGGCATTTGCCAGTTCTCCAAACTACTCAAAATTTCTGCTACTGGTTCTCCAGAACTGGTCAGAACCTGCTGAATAATGCCTCTTTTCTCCTCCCTTCCCCTTCTGATCAAGATGTCCTCAAAATTCCACGCCACTCTCTCTGCTCCCATTGCCTCGTGCAATCTTTTAATCTAGAAAGCAGGGAGAGTTTAAGATCTGGTGGACTGGGACTGTCACCAGGCCTTCTTCCTCCTCATCCTGAAGATTGACACTTGGACTCAGCATCTGGAGTCCCAAACACATCCAGCCCTTTGGAAAAATGGAGGGATTCGCTTCCCTTTTTTTAATCTGTAGGGGACATTGAAGGTCAGCCTCCCGTTATAAACCTCCTGCTTCCCTTTGGTGGAAAGGCAGCTGCTACCCTGTTAGACTCAAAAGAAATTGCATCTCCCAAAGAAATAGAACCCACCTAAAACAACGAGCACATTGCTGTTTCTTAGCCTTACATCTTTTCTTTAATAAAAAAAAAAAGAATTGCAACCCTGCCTTTTAAAAATTCAGCAAGACCCTGCCTATCATTTTGCACGAAATTGGAAAAGAAGTGTCTTCCAGCATGTTAACAGGAAAATTATACTTAGTGTTACATGTTGGTTTTTCTATGTTTAATAATTTCCAGGAGTTGCTGATTTCTGAAAACAATTCTATTGGCCCTCCGGTAATTATTTCTGTTGAGTATTTTGACATTTCGGTCTCGTTCCAGGTTTTAATTAAGGCATATCTTCATTTCCGAGAATTGCATCTTTCATTTTAGGAACATAGAACGCCTGTGCTCTTTGCCATCCGAGGAAGGAGAATTTGAGAAGAACGTCGTTACATTTAAAAAGCCATTTAAAAAATGTATAAGAGGCAGTGAAAGCAAATGATTTCTCCTTTAATAAATGCTCATTGTCTGCATTCCTCGCTCTGGCATAAAGCTGACAAGCTCATTTATTGATTTCCAGCATGTATTAGAGGAAGCACTACAAACGCAATGAAATGGATGCGGGGAATTTGAAACCATTACATCTATTTGTACTGACTTCATATCAGATCGAATGCAAACTGCGTATATCAAACGCCCGATAAAAATTATAACTCACTAGAAACCCAGCCAAGAATTGCCGTTTGCAGTTCTGTTTTTTTCCCCAAGTTGGCTGGCAAGCCAAGAAGATCCATTTTTCTCATTCATCTTCATGATGGATGAAGTCACCATAATCGTAAACACTGTAACCCTGACCATAGGTCAGCCTGAGATGAAGGCTTGCCAGAATGACTCCATGGCCTTTTTCATATGTTTTCAAACATTGCTTAACAAGTATCTATGGAGATTCACATCCATCCATGTCATGGTTGTCTCAAAGGCGCTTTTTCAAAAGGCAATTGGACTTCCTTGGGTTTGGCTTGAAGACGTTGAAGATGTTGAAGATGCAGATGCTTCAGAAGTTTCTTGGATGAGAAGAGAAACGTCTCCAAGCAAAAATGAAGAAAGACCAGTTGACTTTTGAAAAAGCACCTCTGTGACATTGCTTGACAAATGGAAGCAAAACATGGAGTAGGACATGTTCTAGTGGTTTCCCCCCCTTCTATGTTCTTTCTGGATGGGTTTCTATCAACATTGAACTAGATAAAGGGAATTCATTGGTTTATACAACATGTGGAATCATCTAACCAAACCAGCTGGTTTACATGACATGCTGAATTACACTTTGCTGCCTTCTCTTACCAATTTCCCAAGATGAAAGCTAGCTAATCCTAAAGGATATCAATCCTGACTCTCCTTTGGAAGGACAGATACTGAAGATGAAGCTCAAATATTTTGGCCTCCAAGTGAGAAGATCCTTGGAAAAGACCTTGATGTTGGGAAAGATGGAAGGCAAAAGGAGAAGGTGACCGCAGAGGAGGAGATGGTTAGACATTGTTATTGCACAATGGACATGAGTTTGAGCAAACTCTTGGAGACAGTGGGGGACAGGGGGACCTGGCGTGCTTTGGTCCAGGGGGTTGCAAAGAGTCAGTCATGACCTGATCAGTTGTCTTGTTATGAGATCAGCTGTTTTGTGTCTCATACACCCAATCAGATCTCAAATTATTTGTGCTTGTCTTCCAGATTTCCAGAAAATTGTCCAACCTTGAAGATGCTAGAATGTGGATCTTTTTCCTGACAATGAGCCTCAACAATGATTGCAGGGAGCAATAACTAGTGTTTTTAGGGCTGTTGTGGGGTTCTTTTCCCCCTGTCTACAAATTACTAGCTTCCCAAGTTGCAACTAGTTCTTATTCCCAGCCTCAAACCTCTGTTAGATCTTTCTGCTTCATCAGAGCATATGATGAGTATTGGCAGGGCAATCAGACAGAAGAAACCGTGCAATGTTTTCCAAACTCCCAATTTTCACAAGCAATAGTGACAATGCTCTAGTTTCCCTCCCCAATCCTTCTCCTGTGATGGTGTTTCTCCACCTTGGCAGCTTGAAGATGGGTGGACTTCAATTCCCAGAATTCCTCAGTCATCACAGGTGGGCTGGAGAGTTCTGGAAGTTGAAGTCCATCCACCTTCAAGCTGCCAAGGGTTGAGAAACACTGTCTCAGAATTTATTCTCTACATCATGATGGGTTGGAAATCCAAGGATGAACTCCAATGCGTATGTTTGCCTTCCCAATATGCAAGACCCAGCTTGTCATTTCTCTAAAGAGGAATTCAAGGTAGGAATGTCTCTCCTCTCTGGCCCCTGGACCATCTCATTTTAAAAGTAGTTTAGAAATTCAACTCCTCCTATTACATCAATTCATCTTCTGCAGCATCTCTTGCCTTGCAAATAGGTCAACCATACCACCCCCACAGATAGATAAGGTCCATGACCTTTCAACGCCAGCCCTTCCTTGCTTTTCAAAACTTCCCTCTGTTGTATTTCCAGAATGAAGATTTGCATTTCAAATCCCAAGAAAGATGGAGGAGAGGTGGATGAAGAGAAGGAATCTTGCAAGAGACTCATACAGGATTCTTGTATGTTTGATTGCCATTGTGTATTGTTTTGTCTCCAAACAATGAACAGTCAGTGCCAGCATGAACTTCATTTGTACTCTTAGAAGTGGCTCATCCCAAAAAGACAGAGAGAGCAAAGAGGAACTCCTGAGTCTAGGAACAAAGAAATTAAACCCTTTGAAATAGTTTTTAAGGCACCCTGCTAAAATCAATGGCTCCCCCACACAGCAAATGCAGTTCAGGACAGCGGAAAAGAAATTGAGGCAGAGAGAGAGGGGAGGGGGGAGAGAGAGTCTTACTTGAAAGGCAACAGAGAGGATGCCTTGGCTTACTTTTATGTTATTAATTGTGAATTATTTTGATTAATGAATTATGCATTAATTGCCTAATGGTCCATAGCAGATCTAGTCATTTCCTACCCTAAATCTTAGTCATTTATTTATTTATTTATTTATAAATAAATAAATCATTTAGTCATTGTTTCCTGTAGCGTGAGGTTAGTGAGGTAGTATTACCTAACTGCTTTGGACTAAAATTCAAAAATTAATTTACAAAAAAGAAAATAAAAATATTAAATAATAAAAAAGGATCTCTTTTTTATTGTCACAAAAGAAACATAGCCACCCTCTTAAGACAGGCTACATAAATATTATTTCTGCCATCCCAACAGATACATAAAAGGATGGAGAGCAATGTCATAGAAATCTCAATAAAAAAATAAAAAAAATAACAGAAGTTAAGGTAGCTATCTTGACCATGTTGCTATTCAGCAGTGAAGCAACTGGGGCCAAGTTATGGAATCCAGTCGGGATCTTTGAATAGAATAGAATAGAATAGAATAGAATAGAATAGAACAGAACAGAACGGAACAGAACAGAACAGAACAGAACAGAACAGAATAGGGAGTAGA
>JAPKID020000145.1:0-21535 GCA_026931265.2 Tropidonophis doriae | reverse complement strand
ATTGTTGCACATTTGTCAATTCCAAACTGCATACTAATGTCTTGGCTAAATTCTTTTGTGCTTTCAATTAATAAATTCAGTTCAGCTTTTGTTTTACCAAACAGCTTCATATCATCCATGTACATGAAGTGCGAAATTTTCAGTCCTTTCTTTGCAAGTTCGTATCCACAGTTCATCTTCTTCAAAATTATTGTTAGTGGATGATGATGATGATGATGATGATGATGAACTATCCTGATTCTTAAAAAATCCAGGCCTTTTAACCAAAAAAGAAACCCACCTTGTTTTAATATATCAGAACTGTATGGATTGCTGTCTCACAGATGAAAGCTGCAAAGCTTTGCATATTTTTGAAGTAATGCTTAGCTATACAGAATTAGTTTGAGTGGAATTGTGCCCCAGGATTATTTGTTGGTATGATGAGAGAAAGCTAGTGGTAGTGAGCAAGCTTTGTCCTCAATATATGACAATTGAAGTGATAATATTCTGGTAACTGTATTTCAGCAGAATTGGTTTCCTCTGTAAAATAATCTATATTCATATATTTTATTTTGTGCATTGAAATACATTTTTCAGAGAAGGGGGTCCATAAATTGCACCAGATTTTCAGCAGTTCAGGCCACACAAAAAGATTAAAAAGCTCTGAATTGAAAGTTGACTCCTGTATCTGGGGAAAAAATCAGAACTAGCACTCTAGCTGTTCTGGAATCAAATTGTGTCAAGAACATACTAGAATTTTAGTTTAAATTAATTGGATGGCGTTGTAGCTTGACTATGACTATCTATGACAACTCACCCTGGCCAACTTGCCACAGCCAACTCACCACAATCAACTCACTGTAGCTAATTTTCTACAGGGCAACTTACCAAGGGACAGTTCAATGTAGAATTAGCTCCTTTTACTAAGCATTACAAAATAGGAATAATTTCCTTTGATACCAGAAATAAAATAATGTTCACAAAATCATGATCAACAAAAATAAAAGGAATTAATTGAATCCAACAGCAAGTTGTCCCATGGCAAGTAGCTGTGGCAAATTGGCCATGGCAATTTGGCCATGATGACTATGGAGATTCTCAGTTATCCAAGTCAACCATCCAAGTCATGGTTGTCCCAAAGGTGTTCAGAGCTGAAGAAGCTTCTTGGATAAGAAGCAAGATGTCTTCAAAGAAAAACCAGAAAATTCAGTTGAAAAGAGTTGGCCATGGTGAGTTGTCCAATTCTGAGCTTGACCATTCTTTATCTTTCCTCCATGCGATAATTCTCATAAGCTCCATGTAAACAACATGGGCATTTGCAGTGAACAAGTCAAAAAGTACAACTGAAATCAGAATCTTCCAAGTGAAGAGACTGTAAAGAAAAAGTCAAGATGGCGGTTACAGTTGCAGGATTCAAATCCTACCTCTGATCTGAAACAGTCTCAAATAGGTTCCTTGGCACAACTTTCCTGACCCACCGATTTAATGCATGAATTGTTTATGAAGATATTCCAGAACATATTCTTTAATCTTTACAGTATTGCATGATTATTATTTGCTACTGCAGAATCATGACTGCACTGCTTTTTATTCTGTACTAGCCAATAACTGGTGATGCCAGAGTATTTATTTATAGGGGGGAAATGTCCGGATCAAAGTTAATTTCTAATGTTGAAATTTCTCCCTTACCAGAGGGAGACCTTTTGTGGAGTACTGTGAAGCCGTTACCATGGCAACTCCACTGCACTGCACAGTAGAATCCATTTTATGGCACAAAAGGCAGTATCTTAACTGAACACACACCCTGAGTGGTTTTAGTGGTGTCTTACCCCCACAATATATATATATTTTATAGGGTAAATCATCTGTACTAATTTTGATTGAAATTGCTTGAGGTGTTCAAGAGTTATACTGGAACACACACACACAAACACACACGTTTATATAGAGAGAGAGATTGCAGTAATCTGAAGAATCTCAAAATAAGCTTTCAAAAATAACTTGAAACTGTATGTATTAAAAAGTGGTCTTCCCCAATGAATCAACCAAAGAGTGCATTGAAATCTTCTTATAGCGTATTTTATTGCTATTTGAACTTGCTGTGGTCATGATGCATCCTTCCAATTCTTTATAAACTGTGATGATAAACTCAGAGGCCAGTATATAAGGGGTAAAATGAAAGATAGTTCCCCCCCCTCACCCCCTTGACAGAGGGGGGGAAAGGCAAGATGCAGTGAAGTGAGAAAGAGAAAATGAACTTCGAGTCAGCCACATGTGAATTTCAGACAGGTTTTTACTCATATGATTCTGTTTAATCACCATTCATTTCCAGCATTTTTTTTAAACAGGAAGATTTTTAATTTTCCTTTTACTAAAAATGCATTGTCTGTCATGATAAAAAAAAAGGCTGACTCGTTGCAGATTATTACAGAAATAATTGAACTGACTGTGTACTGCATTTTTAAGGGGAGGATTTATCTCTATACATTTAAAGTATTTTGCTGATATTAGTAATTTGGCACTTTTTCTTTGTCTCTGCCTTTTTCTCTGAAACTCCGAGCAGTGATTTACACATCTAAGGTCTAGTCAGGCATACACCATAAACTTATACCAAATGATTTTTAAATTGGTCTTCTCTAATGCTTAGGTCAGACTAACACCTGGTTTCGGATGAAATCATATCTTTGGCTGCCGTTTCTCTGCTTCTCCTGCCTTTTTTTCCTTCTTCCCCCCACCACCCACCATTAGTGAAGATAATTAAGAGGGATAATAAATCACACAAAAATCACAAAGATTTAGTCCAAATCAATCTCACCATTTTTTGCAGAAACAAGCATGGGGAAAGGAGAACTTCTGACTAAGCAGCAATGATACAGCTCTAGACATCTTTGAAAAATATATTTTGGAACAAACTCCCTCAAAATAATTATTACAAAAGAAATGGAGCTTTCAAGAAGTGCAAATGGTCTATTGGTCAGAATTGGGTTATTTAGCACATGTTTTTGGTGCATCTCTGTGGTTCTGTTGAGCTATTTACTCATATCCAAACTAGCTTTATATCAGTCTGCAGAATCTCAATAATTTGAACTACATTGATGTCAGAGTTTGCAGCAGCAATCACATCCATAAAGGACACAAAGGTAACTGTGTCAGCAGGATTCATTAATTCTCTTTATATATAATGTAATACATACAGTAAATATACAATACCAAAAGCAGTTTTTTCAACGTGGTAGAGAGAAGAGATTGTTAAGTAGGTACAAACACAACCAGAGAGAAAACAGTTTCAGTTTCAATTCAGAGCAGCAGGCTAGCATGCATCTGTAGTACAGAACAGTTCAGCTAAGCCACGCCCAGGCTCCTTGCTGTCTCCTTGTTGCTCATACAGCAAATACAGTTGCAGTTTCCAAAGAGCCCTCATTGGCTGACCCAATTTCCATGTCTCTTCATTGGCTGACCTTGTTGTCATGTCTCTTCCAGGCATGAACTCTCATATATACTGACACTTGAATTATGGAGGAAAGGGGACAGGTGGTGAAATTTACCTATCTCCTCCATTTTTTCCATAGTTCTAAGCAAATCAGGGTCCTTGTACATTTCTGAATCCAATATGCTTCCTATCCTGGTCAGCAGTATGCATTACACCAGTAGCACACAACCAACAGAGCCAAGCTCTCTTTCCATTTTAAGTTGATTCTTTGAGCTCACTGCATAAGGTGGTTGTTGTTTTTTAAATCTAGGTCTAGCAACCTTCCCAAAGAGCATTCAGCCTATGCTTACGAAACTGATCTTGTGCTCTTTCAAAGCTGCAAAGGGGCAGATTCCCCCTTGCAGTCCAAGCCAAACTAGCATGGAATTCAGTGCTCCAAGGAAGCCTGCAGCAACCTCAAGTGAATGTAGGGCAATTCTCCACTGCCAACTTCCCACAGCCAATTTGCATGGCTAACTCACCATGGGACAGCTCATCATGGCCAACTCGCCATGGGATAAATCACTGCGGGACGAGAGTTACACTAATATCAGCGGTAATGCTTTAGACTTGTATATCAAGATCCGAAGTCAGAAGGCTTTCAAAGATGGCCAAGTTTTCCCAGCTGCAAAAGCAATGGCAATTCCCAAGGGCTCTCTTCTCTAATATTTATATGAAATGATGTTTAAGGACTCAGCAGCAAGGCTGCTAAGGTTGCATCTATAAACTCCTCAAATGAAATAACTTTTTTTTTACATTTTAATTAAAAATGATGGACTTTGCAAGATTATGTCATCCCTCAATACTTTTTGCTTTCTCTTAAGAGATTTCCCTATTTTTGTATGAGATAGAGACATTTTGGAGGTAAGATTTTGCGAAGATGCAAAGGATTTGTTTTAATTCTTTGTTTATTATGGTGGTGCTGAGAATCAAATTTCTTGATTGCACCTGAAAAGGGGACATCTTTCATCTTAAACAGGAGCCTAACCTCAGGACAGATTTGGAGCTGAAAAAATATTGAATTCTTTTCAACCACATAGCTTTTTATGAAAGAGAATGAATATGAAGCATGAAAACGGACGATTCAGATACCTCTGAATAGGCCTAAAATAGGAGTGGATTTGAAAAATGTCTGACAAAAGTATGTCTGAATCAGGTTTGCATTTGGCAATTATGATTGTCAGTGTACCTCTGCTCAGGCTTTGATTCTTGGCAGCTAACATTTACTTAGTATAATCAAAGTCATGTAAATTACAGTATGTGCAATTGGTTCCAGAATTGCTGGTATTTTCAGACAGTGTCTTTTTTTCCCTGCATGCTCACATCTGCCCTTTCTACAATTTCTGCTTTTCAAGCTTTGAAATACAGAATTGAAGGCAGAGGTCCAGGTAACAATCTGAGATCTGAAATTCATATTAAACTGTGCCCATGTTCTTCTTCTATAAAACACAAATAATGGTAGGCTACCTTGTGCAAAGTATGAATAATATAACAGACTACAATGGTGCATTTTGTATGTAAAAATTGATTTATGCTTAGTAATTAAATTGCAAATAGCATTTGCTAATCCTTAACTACAGAAGGAGGTGATGACCAGATCTGAGCTGACAGAGAAGTTAACAAAAGTGAATTGACTTGACTGTTCCACATGAATTTGTTCTTAATAATCCCAGGTTACTAAAGCAATTTATTTTTCCCCATTACCTTTTTTTCCTCTTGTAAATCATTCGTTGGCATCATTCAGAGTCAATCAATTGCTTCAATTCTTGCTAACATGTCCTTAAAAAATTTTTTTAAATGACACAAATTCATGTAAATGTATTCAGGATTGCATCCTTAGAATACCATGCTATGAATTTAGGATAGCTTTTGAAGATGTTCTATAAATTAATCTGATGCAGATGAATTTTATCTGGTGCAGATAAAAGGTTAACTCAATACAATTATATTGGTCCTCATTTGAAGATGCTAATGTTTTCCTAAGAAACTCCTATTGCTGGTGTACCAGAAATATGGATTGTCAAGGAATAGCACTTCTCATAATAGTCTGCTAGATACTGTGGTTATATGACACAATCTTCCTGTGAGCATTGTAGATATTTGAAAAAAATTGTGGGAGGTGAAGAGAGAGTTTGGCTTTATCAACACAACACTTATTCCGAAACTAGCCTTCTATCTTTAGTGAGATTCACTATCAGGCAGATTTCACAAAGAATGAAAGAGATTCAGTACACAAGTTGGAACACTGTGCATGGTGGTTAAGAGACACAATTGTCTTTTGTGCCTGCTTACATTTGGAGAGTTTCGGAAATGAAATGCAAATGGTAATTCTGTTGTTACTTTCTCACTGCTGTTTTCTTTTTTTTTCTTTTTAATCTAGTGAATAGCGTTAAGCACATAGTAAGAAAGTACCGTGGGCATCTTCGAACAAAGATTGAATCTGGAGAAGGAACCATTCCAGCTCGATGTACCAATGGAATTCAGACATGGGATGGTGTGTTGCTGGGGGAACAGCTAATCACAATGTCTTGCACTGACAAAATTGCCAGGTAATATTTTAATGAAACTGAACAGCAGGAAGCAGTGAGCATGGATATGATATTAATTAAATAAATCCTAAACAAATCCTAAGGAACATACACACACACACACACACACACACATATTTTTCGGAGTATAAAACGCACCTTTTTTCCTCCAAAAAGAGGCTGAAAATCTGGGTGCATCTTATACACTGAATACAGCATTTGTTTGCCTCCTAAAGCCCCGCCCCTTCACAAAAATGGCCATGCATAGCATTATGGAGGCTTTCAAAGAGTTCCTGGAGCTGGGGAGGACAGAAATGAGCAAAAAACAGGCCGTTTTTTGCTTTTTTGTTAGTGTGTCCCCCGCCGCCAAGGAGCACTCTGCAAGCCCCCCAAAGGATATTCATGCCTTTTTAAAAAAACAATTTGCCCTTTTAAGCAAAAAACAGGCTGTTTTGGGGAAGTTTGCAGAATGCAAAAACTTTTTTTTTCCCTTTCGGAAAGCTGTTTAAAGTGGTTGGTGAGAATTACATTGGTCAAGTGCTGGGCCAGCACTTTTAGGTGCTACAGGTTGTCAGCGATTTCCTTCTTCAACACATAATACATCTGGAAACATCTACCTATCCACTATATTTCTCTCTACCCCCCCTCTATCGACCTATCCACATATCTACATCTCTCTCTCCCTCCCTCCCCCACCTATCTATTGTATTTCTCTCTCTCTATTTTTCTCTCTATCCCTCTACCTACCAACCTACCTACTCTCTCTCTCTTTCTCTCTCTCTATTCCTCTACCTACCTACCTATCTACACTCTCTCTCCCTACCTACCTACTGTATTTCTTTCTCTCTCTCTCTATTTCTGTCTCCTTCTCTATCCCTCTACCTACTTACGTACTTTTTAAAAAAAATGCCTCTTCAAAACCGGGCCGTGTCTTATACTCCGGTGCGTCTTATACTCTGAAAAATACAGTATATATCATACACACACACACACTGTTATTATAGCAATTGGATCAGGACTAATATGCTTTTCATAGGTTTACATATCAGTAATGTATGTTTTCCTTAAGAGAAAGATCACCTGTGGTTAGGTGACTTTTCAGACTCATCTGAATATTTTATATTCTGAATTACCTACCAAGGAATTAGTGACACTAGTTGTGTAGTACATATGCACTGTAGACATTTCTGATGTATGTTTTAGAATGCACCCAACAGTATGCGCCCTCTACAGAGCTGATACAGAAATATTGAACACTTGCCAATATATCCCGCAAAGAAGAATTAAATGACCTTATAGTTCTAACTGAGAAACTGTATTAAACTGTGATAAATCTATGCTGAAACAGAGGAAGATCATCTATCCAGGCTAAGAGGTAGAAGGTAAACTATCCCCTCCCCCAACTATCTGTTTGAATCCTGATGAGGAAAAAAACCTCAGAAAGTTCCAATGAAATAAAACATTCTACTCATGAGGTGCAGTGGTGCAGTGTTTAGAGTGCAGTACTGCAGGCTACTTCTGCTGACTGCCGGCTGCCTGTAATTTGGCAAATCGATTCTCACAAGGCTCAAAGTTGACTCAGCCTTCCATCCCTCTGAGATGGGTAAAATGAGGACCCAGATTGTTGGGGGCAATAGGCTGACTCTGTAAACAGTTTAGAGAGGGCTGTAAAGCACTATGAAGCAGTATATAAGTCTAAGCGACATTGCTATTATAAATCACAGTTATATAAAAGAGCTGTTGACTACCTAAATATTTATTTGTTATAAACATTTCTTCTTATCTGACTAAGTAATGTGTTTCATATGCTGAGCAATACATCCAGTTGTCCCTTTTGGTCCAAATAAAAAAAACTAAATTTGGATTTTTGCAAAATTTTGTTTCAGCTACTCTAAACGCTACTTCTGGTTCAGCAAAATACTGGAAACTTACATGTTTCTGCAGATGACATTAATTACAGGCCACAAAAATAGCACCCTACTAACAAATGAAGATATGTTTCATTGGGATATATGGTTCTTTGACAATAATGTAAAGGCATGAAAAGTAGCTGGGTGACTTTGGGACAATCACCAGATGATTGTGAGTTCTAGTCATGCTTAGGCATGAAAGCCAACTGGATGATTATGGGCCATTGTTTTGGCCCAATTCATCTCATAGAGTTATGGAGAAAATAGAAATTAGGTAAAATGTTTGTTCCCCACTACCACTCTACCCTCCAGTGAGACCGGTCTATCAGGGCAACCTGTTCTACCCAATTATGGGATGGAGCATAATGTTTCCATTTTCGCCTTTCAGTCCCAATCCAAGGATCTTCACTGACAGTCATTTCGTGACAAACTATTTTTGTGTTAAGTTAATGTTTTACTGACTAGAGTATGGGTAGCTGATGAGCGCTAAATAGCTTGAAATAAATCTGCACTAGTATCCCTTTATGTCTTTGTTGGTAAAACATAAATTTAACACTAGAAATTAGGTATACTTGCTGCCTTGAATTAGTTATAAAAATAATAAGGGCAAGATAAAAAGTCTAAAAATATATAAATAAGTAATCAACCACGCACATGTATATGTGTACTTTTTACTTATACATTTCCTACAATTATACAATTTACAATAAGGCGATAGACCCAATAAATGGTATTCCACTACTTCAGTGAAGGAAAGTTTCCTTTTTTTTATTTCCTACATTAGCCTTTATCCAGATAAAGCTAAATTAACAATTTGGGTAGGACACTAATGTACATGAATTAAGTTCTGTGCAGAAGAAAGCGGTGATGTATTACAGGGGAAAAATGTTATTTTGCTGTAAGTAGCACAAAAATATGTACTTTAAAAGTTTGCAAAGGTTTATAAAGTAATAATCTGTTTAAAATCAATGGTATTGCCCAATCAGGATATGTCTTCACCTAATTGATCCAACTCTAACAATTATGCAGGAGTCTAATGACACTACATCAAAATAATGGAGCACATGGGTAATGAAACAATCTCAAAATAATGGCATTAGATCAACATTTTCTCTAACATTTAATCAGAGAGGTAAGGAAGAAGCCCCTTGTGCTATTCCTTCATTGCATCTAAATACAACCCAACTTCTAAAATGAGATTTCAGGAGGAAGAGGACAACTAAATCAATTATGGCTTCCCTGACAAAATGTTGCTGTCTCTGTTTTTCTCTGTGTCAATACATAATAAATTAAATATCAACTCAAGAATCAGGTTAAATTTTAATATTGATGAAAAAGTCAATTTCAGTACTGAGTGTATAAAGCTGCATTTTCTTTAACTAATGAAAACCAGATGAAACTTGTACTTCTTCCACAGACTGCTGCAAAATACTGTGATATATTATCATTATTGATTCCAGGATCAAAAGACAATCCACCAACTTAATATTCAAAAATTATAATGGCTAATATATTTATTTATTAATTACATATTAATATAATCATGCCATGGGGCTTCTTAGTCGGTTTTACAGCTGTTAAAATCAGAGAAGAGATGACATGTAGCTGAGGTTACTCTCATATTGTGGTTTCTCCTCAGTTTGTATAAATCTCAACATTTTTTTCAGGATTCTGTCCATTAGCCCTACTGACTGGAAATTACTAAATTTAACACCATCTAAAGAACTGACCATGAAATGCAAGTCTACCATCTTCTGAATTTTATTAGAGCAGCCAAAGTTAGCTACAGTGTTAGTGTAATCTCTTTGTGTGTGTGTGTATGTGTCTGTGTGTCTGTGTGTCTGTGTGTGTTTTCCAACTCTGGAATGCCTCTAGCATTTTCAACCAAGCTTGGTACACAGATGACTTATTCTCTGGGAACAAACACTATGAGGGTAAGACACCCCTAAAATCCTTGGTGTGTGTGTCTGTGTCTATGTGTGTGTATTCCAACATAACTCTGGAATGCCTGGGCCGCTGAAATGAAAAGGAATGAAGGATATCTACAGGGTCAAATCACAGTACTTTTGACAGTGATAGTGAGCATTAGTGTGATAGTGTTAGGATACAGACTGTTGTGCCTTAAGATGACGTCTACTGTACAGCACAGTGGAGTTGCCATGGTAATGGCTTCAAAGTACTCCATAAGGGGGCTCCAACCTAATACAGAATTAGGATAAATAAATACCCAGCAACACTGGGTTATCGGTAGTATTAAACTAAGAACCAGCAAATATGTCCCCTATCAATATGCATCCATAATTATGTCTACGTTTAAAAACCACCAGAAGTGAAATGTGAGGAAATGTATGTGCACGGAGGTAAAAACACACTAACCATATATGAAAGTTGGTTATGGATGCATACTCAGCTGAAAAACTTCAAAATATTAATAATTTATTTTAATGGCAGCTCACTGTAAAATCAGTGGAGCACATGAAGGGATAGTCACTCAAAATATGTCTCTGCTATATTGCTTCCTGCTGTTTTTAAAGTTGTGCATTGGGCAGTCTTTGTAGACTTGAGCAGTCTTCTACATTTGATTAATAAATGTCTCTGACATCATTGGTAATTGCTAGCTTTTTTGCAAATGTTTCAGTACCCAACTAAGTGACATCATCAACGCGAGAATGGAATAGAATTTGCTCTTTGTTTGTCCTGTAAGTGTTGGTGGGTTCACACTAGTTCCTTAATTAGGCTGTTGTTTACTGTTTGATTGTTTGTCTGAGTTGGTAGTTGCTTGATTGGATATTATTTACTGCTTGATAGTTTTTCTGGTATTAATCTGCTGTTGATCTCTGCTTAGGTAGGTGTTGATTGCTGGCATTCAGCAATCGAGGCATTTCAGTATTTCTTCATGTGAATATATACTACAGTAGTTGTTTCTTTATAGGCTGTAACAATCTAAATATTCCCATTTCCCTAAATAAATCTATTGACAATTGAATCTTTCATTCCATTTACTTTTTAGAGATATGAAGAAATTTCCCCATTTAGTTCATCAATCATAGTTGCTTTAAAGCAACCTATTTGCCTGACGTATACAGAGAATCAGAATAGTATTTTTCTAATAGATTAGAAAGAATTACTGAAGCCTGGTGAATAATGCACAGTTAATAATTTATCTAACAGCTGTTATCATTTTTCTGTACTCACAAGATATGGAAGCAAGAAAGCAGTTTCAACAATATGATTACCATTCAAAGGACTAGGCAGCATTATACGACTTTGAAGATTTGTAAATGTGCTATCTTGTGATAGCATTCTAGATTTTAACAGAGAATCCAGCTTCTGGAATCTGAGATGGCTACTCTGTCATGGCAAGGGAGTTCTTGGCTATCTTCAATCTCATATTCAAAAGCCTATAGTTTATCTAGGAGAATCAGTCTTTTAAATTTCTAAGAGTTTCTTGTTCTAGATCACAATGAGACTTTGCATGTAACTCATAACACAGGTAATGTAAAGGTAAAGGTTTTCCTGTCCAGTTGTGTCCAACTTTAGGGGCAATGGTAGGCATCATAACAGCCAGCAGTTACTTTGGCTCTTATGTTTTTCCAAAGGCAGTATGACCTATAGGAGGTCCTGGAACAGTGGTGGGTTGTGGATCCCCTGGGATCACCCACATGGACGCACGCAGCATGCATGTGTTGTAGCTGCCAGTGACACTTCCATAAGCTTCCACAATGCTCCAGCTGCTCGGCGGAGCATTGCGCAGGTGCTGTATGTGCCATGCATGTGAACAGAAGCACCAAAAGCTTTAAAACACTGGTAAGGAGCTCGAGCGGGTGGGTGGGCCCTCCGTAACACTGTACCGGAACAGTACCCAGTACTCCAGACGGGCTCTGGTACGCCCATACCGGGGTATCTCCTGCAACCCACCACTCTCCTGGAAGTGAAAATGGAATTGTAATTCCTGTTACCTATTGGACAAATTCAAATGGCTAGCCAGAGTATCATTTTAAACAGCTACCCAACCTCATCTTTATTTTTGTTTTGTTGAAAACAAAATATATTAATCGTCTGAGATTTTAAAATACCTTAGCAAGATAATTTATGGATATAATAGTTTTAGGGTGCCCAAGCATTTCCCTTCATTTTCTCTGGGACACTCCCAACCTCAATGCCACTTCTGCAGAAACATTAGTGCTAAAAAGGAAGTGCTTCTATATACACTGCAATTAAGGCAAAGCAAGCTATTAACAAGTGGAGAGAAAGTTGCATTAAAAACCCAGTTGCAGCTTTAACAAGTCTTTTCAGTGATAGACTGTTGGGATTTTCATCTGTTAGCAATGGAAGGTTTAATTCTAGAATCTGGCACTTTGAAAATGAGCTACAAACTAATGGGAGCAGAAATCAATTAACAAGGCCAGCTCCCCAACCAAAGACAATATGTACAATCTTATTTGACTGGAGATTGATAGTGTCTTTCACTATCAGATACAAAAAGTCGAGTTACCCCCACTGCTATAGTACTGATCAAACACCATTGCAGTAGGTCTTGTTTCCAAAACATAATAGCCAAGGCGTGATATAATGAGAAAATCACCAGGTGTCCTGGAAAGTTCAAGACTACCATGAAGAGCTATCCTTATTGTGTGAAATATAAGAGGAAGCTTTGATAATTGACTCTCCGGGACTGTAAATTACAGAGCTCTACCACCATGCTCATTAGATTTGCTGCGGATGGTCACAGACAGTCCATCTTTCCTCCTGTGTAACATATTTCTTTGTAGACTCATAGAATTGGAAGTGACTCACAGGTCATCTATTCTAAACCCTTGCTCAGTGCAGGATCTACTAGAACATCTAGCTTCTGTTTGAAGACCACAGTAAAGGAGAACTCACCACTTAATGTGGCAGCCTTCTGTATAAGGAGCACAGCTCGGGTTGCAATATTTGACATTTTGGCAAAAGTCTTAGAAGCATGTCTGATTCACACAGTCAGGAAGTTCGTCAACTCTGAACTTATAGGTAGTCGTCAACTTACAAGCATTTAATTAGTGAACGTTTGAAGTTACAATGACAAGTGACTTATGATTGTTTTTCACACTTCAAACTGTTTCAACATCCCCACAGTCACTATTTGGATCCGAATTTGGATGCTTGGCATGTATTTATTAGGATTGAGGTGTCCCGAGGTCATGTGATCACCTTTTACAACTTTCTGACAAGCAAAGTCAATTGGGAAAGCCAGATTGACTTAACCATTTTACTAATTTAACAACAGCAGTGATTTACTTAACAACTGTGACAAGAAAGATCATCAAATAGGGCAAAATTCACTTAACAACCATCTTGCTTAGCCATGGAAATTTTGGACTCAAATGTGGTTATACGTCGATGTCTACCTGCAAATAACACAAATGGCAAACACACATAAATTACTCCTTCCTCTTCCTATTTTTCTCTTTCTTGTAAAATGGATTGGTCTGAGAAAAAGTGACTGACCCAAATTTTGATGACAATTTCTTTCTTTCAAAGCTCTTTTCCTGGACTGGTGTTTCAAAATTATACTGTATTTCCCCAAAAATAAGACAGGGTCTTATTTTCTTCTGACCGTTGAAGTAAGCACTTGGGCTTATTTTCAAGGAGATCTTATTATTTTTGAGGTGCAGGAGGCAGCGAGCATGGTCACCTCACAGCTGCTGCTGTGTTGCAATAGTTTTGGGGAGAGTTTGTTTGTGGGGACGGCCTAATTATTATCGGGGGAAGTCTTATTTTCAGGGAAATAGGCAAGCTAAAGTATTTCTAATCTTATTTTCCTAAGCAGAGGTATTGATGGGGGAAAGGGGATCTAGAGAAAGCAAATGACTGCCAAAATTAGCAGAACATTCTGATGATACAAGTTCCACTCCTTTTGAACTTGTGACATTACAAGTATATATGAACAGGACAGGATTTGCCTTGCAATGGCACAACATTATTTTGAGGGAAGATCTGACCTTGCAAAGATTTTTGCTCCAATATTTCTTTTTAAACTAAGGATGCTAGAGAGTGAATTGGGCCCTCTCTCTTTTTTGTTTAAGTATAACTTTTCTATTTGCACAGCTAAGTTTCACTGCTCTAAAATTCAGTAAGAAATGTAATTCAGCTTTTGCTGGAAAAGAAAAAACCAGGTTCAGTGATTAGAACTAAGCTGATATGTCAGGTATAGAAAGCAAGCAAACCATTTGAATTAATATCAGTAATATTATACTGAAAAAGACAGGAAGATAAAAGTTTAAAATTGGAATATTGACAATTCTCTGTTTAATTTTTTATTCTCCTTCACTTTCCATTGTCAATTAGTTATTTTCAATTTATGGCTCAGTTATTTGTTTTCAGCGCACTGATGAGAGCCCGTTTTCTCAAAGCTATGTATAATTTTTGTTTACACGGTATTATAATGACTCAGTGGCTAAGATGTTGAGCATGTCATTCAGAAGATTGGCAATTCAGCGGTTTGAATCCCTAGCACTGCGTAACGGAGTGAGTTCTCGTTATTTGTCCCAGCTTCTGCCAACCTAACAGTTCAAAACATGTAAAGATGCAAGCAGAAAAATAGGAACCACTTTGGCGGTAAGATAACAGCATTCAGTGCACCTTTGGTGTTTAGTCATGCCGGCCACACGACCATGGAGACGTCTTAAGACATCATTGGCTCTTCGGCTTTGAAACAGAGATAAGCCATGCCCCCTAGAGTCAGGAATGACTAGCACATATCTGTGAGGGTGACTTTCCCTTTATGATAAGAAAATTTTTATTTTTACTAAAATTTTGGTTTAAAGCTTCAATGTGAATCTTTTCAATACAGTTTGAAAAGAATCAGTCACAAGGAATTAAAGCCAGCCTAAGGTTATTCCTGTTCTTTCAGGAAGAAAGAACAATCTGAGATTTATTGCATATTAAGGCTGAGCAGGAAGATTACTTTAAAAAAGGGGAGGAATTCTAGAATACCACCTACTGCTCCTCAAAAGCAATACAGAATTTTCTCTCAGCAACTAAGATAAATAAACAAGCTCCATTTTTCAATCATGGTGTTGAATTGAATATTGACTATGTACAATTCTTGTTGCTTCTAAATATATTTACAGAGAGCCAACGGCTGGCTTTCTTTAGATTCCTTCCATTTTGAATCTGGCACATCAGTTCTTGACAAAGGAAAACCCTGTATGTTTTAACAGGAATTATTGTGCTCCGAAAAGCAGAAATAGCTGCAATGAAACATGTTCCTTTAGTCTATTATATTTTCTTATTACAGTGAGAACAGATTGCTACGTTCGCACTAAAATTCAGTCCCAAGGACTTAAACCCTCCAAGATTCCTTGGTTTCAATGTAATTCAGGATAAATCAGGATAAATACTTTATTTAAATTTATTTATTTAAAATATATGCACGGTTGTTCATCCAAACACAACTCTGCACAGCTCACAATAGCAATAGAAACCAAAACTCAATTTAAAAAAATGTAAAAAGTATCTATGGAGATTCTCAGTCATCCAAGTCCCAAATGTGCTTTTTCAAGAGGCAGCTGGGCTTCCTTTGTTTTTTCTTGAAGATGTTTTGCTTCTTATCCAAGAAGCTTCTTCAATTCTGAAGAAGCTTCTTAGGTGAGAAGAAAAATATATATTTTAAAAGAATACTTTTTAAAATTATTAATCAAAGAGCCTGCTCCTCTTAAGTGGATGAGTCCATTTTCCCCTTCATGAAGTTACTTCAGCTGGTGTTGTGTCCTTGAAAGGTGTACTCCCAATGTTCTGCACATTAAAAGAAAATATCAATCTATCCATCATATTCCTTCTTAGCTAGACAAGTCACATTGATGTATTGAGTGACTGGAATGCAGTGGTGCTTTCACTTTCTGTAATCAGGTTAATATTTCAAAATTTTAAACTTTGAAAATGCTATCCATGGGGAAAATCAGTGGAATTTTAACTACAACTTTCTATCAATACAAAAAAATAAACAAAAGCAACTGTCAATCGTCAATTATGTTAATAAAACTGTTTCTGGGCTTTGGACTGAGAGACACAGATGGAATTCTATATGGAAAAAAAACACTAATTTACTTTTCTACCTGATAAATTACTATTGTATGAGTGGGGGATTTTAAAATGCAAACCATTGGTTGTGATCCCTCTTATTGATAAAGTGATAAACTGAGACAAAAAAAACCCCAACTAATTCAGGTAAGGATAGGTGTGGTTGTAGAATCTACATACGGTAAAGGTAAAGGTTCCCCTTGCACATATGTGCTAATAATTCCTGACTCTAGGGGGCAGTATTCATCTCCATTTCAAAGCCAAAGAGGCAGTGTAGTCCTAAGAGGTCTCCGTGGTCATGTGGCCAGCATAACTAAACACTGAAGGTGCACAGAACACTGTTACCTTCCCACTAAAGGTGGTTCCTATTTTTCTACTTGCATTTTTTTTAATATGCTTTCAAACTGCTAAGTTGGCAGAAGCTGGAACAAATAACGGGAGCTCACTCCAGTATACAGTGCTAGGGATTCGAACTGCCAAACTGACATCCTTTCTATGACAAGCTCAACATCTTAGCCATTGAGCCACCATGTCTCTTATCATGAAATCCTTAATTCATTCGATGTCAGTTGAATTTATTCAATTTAATGTCAGTTGAATGAATATGAAGCAGCAGGGAATTTTGCTTCTGGAAAACGAATAGAACGTTTTGCAGAAAGGCATTCTTGACATATTTTGGAAATTACTGGCCAGGCAACATGAACTGATTCAATTGATCTTCAGACATATATTTTATCGATCTCAGAGCCATGATGGAACGGTGGTTAGAATGCAGTATTGCAGGCTACTTCTGCTGACTGCTGGTTGACAGCAATTTGGCAATTTAAGTCCTACTGGCACAAGGTTGACTCAGCGTTCCATCCTCCCAAGGTCAGTAAAATGAGGATTTTTGGAGGCAATAGGCTGGCACTGTAAACCACTTATAAAGAGCTGTGAAGCAGTATATAAGTCTAAGTGGCATTGCTATTGCTATATTGCAGTACATATTTGGGGCCCATTCCTAAAACACAAAAGAATACTTCTGAATGAGTCTAATGGCCTATCTTATTTAAAATATTCTGCACTATAGTCATTTGTATTCCAGAAGGTCATAAACATGGACTAAAAAACAGTCTTCCTCCATTGTTGCTTCCTAACAGCTGCTATTCAAGATAGTTTGCTTGAGACTCCAGGAATGCAAAGTATCCCCAAATACATTAGTCTGATCCTTCATGAACCTGTCAGATACCATGCCCTGCAATTTTGAACAGCCAAGCTGCATCACTTGCCTTCAGAAGTTATGGGTGCTCCAACACTGGAGGTTTTTAAAAAGAGAGTGGACAATCATTTGTCTGAAATGGTATAGAGTTTCCTGCTTGAGCAGGGGGTTGGAATAGAAGACCGCCAAGGTCCCTTCCAATTCTGTTTGTTTTTTTTTACAGCAGAGATCCTAAACTGCTATATTCCATGTTTAGTCAGAGTATATAAGTCTGAATACAGTAAAATGGTTAATGGAAAGGATCATCATCACAGGATGGCCATTGTAAGATTACACAGGGCATATCTCATTAATAATAAGAAGAATAAGGTTCTGTCTTAGATGTTTTGGAGTCTGTTCTAAATTACTCCAGAAACAATTTTGAGATAATATATGTATTTCTACCAAAACAGAATCTCTGATGAGAAATCGGTTCTGTTGTTAAATAAATCTAAAATTGTTTAACGTTTTCAAAGCTTGCCAGTTTCCTTTGATTTCATTCCTGATTTGTTTTAGTACAGAGTAGCCTTTAAACATAATAAGTTGATTGGTTGGTAAATAGGCAGATAATCTGCAGAAATGACCATATATGCTTGCATTTTTTTCCCCCAAACACACAGACCCAAATGAAAATATGCAAATCTGATAGACTAAAGTAAATGTTTCATAAAACCAATGACTGTTTAAATGGTGGGACTAAATTGTTTGTATATAAATATTACCTTTTATCTTCCATTTGAGTTTTATGTAGGATGAACACATTACTTTAATGACCTGCATTTTAGAGAGAAAGAGAGGGGCAGCCTCACACAGAAATCCTTAGCAGCCAGATGGCTGCCTTGTCTTCCATGAGATTAAAAGATGTTTCTCATTCGCAGACCCTTGCTTCTAAAGCAAATTAATATAGCCAACTAAATTGCCTGTGGTTTGCTCTTTTGTGTGTGTGTGAGAGAGAGAGAGGGAGAGAGAGAGGGAGGGAGGGAGAGAGAGAGCGAGCGAAGGAGGGAGGGAGGGAGGAATAAAATTTAAAAGGAACTTCTGAAAGCAATCTTTGTCACAGGTTCCTTGAGCAGATTGCTCTCCAGGTACAGCATGCTGGTTTTAAACATTCAGTAATTAATGGAAAGTATTTCGTGTTAATTGACTGCTTCAGGAAAGGGAAGTATAATGGCTCCTTATTAATCATGGAAAGCGACGTATGGCACAGAGGCACCGCAATTATAGCACTAACGGTTGAGAAATGTTAATTAATGAAAAGAACAATGATGTAAGAAATTAGCTACATAATGCTTCCTGCTGGTACAGATTTGCACTTTAAATGCTTTTTTTTCCAGCACAGCAACCACTGGATGTTGCCTTAAATAGCAAAATCTCTCTAACCTTTTCTAAAATGTCTCCCATATTTCAGCTCATCATCATTAAACCCACTAAAGACAACGTTTGTGTGGCAGTTTTTCTTATGGCGTGTTCTTCAAGAACAGAATGGAGTGTTAGGAATATGGATAAACTCTCTAGGAGGGAAATTTGTATCGATAAACTATCTACAAGGAGAATTGTTATGTTAATTGTAGGCAACCCCCAAACTCTCTGACCAAATAGAGAAACCTAGCCTTCATTTCAAAAGGCAGGTAGGTATTAGTGTTCACCCTTCTACAACTTAGAAAAGAAAGACATTGCACAAGGTAGGTGCCATTGTTGAAGAAAAGTCCTGTGACATTTTGATCTCAATGAAGGAGGGCTTCCAGGATGAGCTCCAGCTCAATCATTTTATAAACAGGAGGCATGAAAAGGATGCTCTCTATGATACCATGGATCCCAGCAGTTTAAGGTTTTGGAGGCCAGCTAAATATTAATAGCAGTCCATAGACACAGAAAGACATGAAATAATATATTTCACATATCTGACTCTTGTCTATCATGAAGTATCCCCCAAAAGTTTTTTTTGTTTTAACCAGGGTCATATTTTTCCTTCCATTGTAGTATTACTTCTAAAACTTACCAGCTTCAGCTCCCGAAACTTGGTGTCTTCCAGATATCTAGAATAATGGGAGTTGAAGTTCCAACACATCTGGGTGGCATCAGGTTGGGGAACCTTGATCCATCCCAAACATACCCCCTGCATCCACTCAAGATTTTTCTTCCTTAAAAATAAACCTATGCATCCACCTAATGAACTTTGCCATCTCTCTGAATATTATTTTGTTACCCGCAATGTACTTAACCTCTAATTTCCTGCCTTGCAGAACATTTTTTTCACTGTTGAATTTCTTTTCCAGATGGAATGTCCTTGGGTTACAAGGCGCACTTCTTAGCTACTTCATCGAGCCAGTATATTTGCATAGCATTATTGTGGGAAGTCTCTCTCACACTGGTCACCTTTCACGGGTAATGAGCCATAGATTAGAAGATGTTGGTCAACTTCCAGCTTCATACCGGTGTAATCAGCTTCTCCTGAGTGGTAAGCTCATGTTGGCTTAGAAGCATAAATTGTCTGCCTTCCCATGGCTTGTATTACTGGACTCTAAAACAGCCCTTCCAAGCTGCATCACACTTCTTAAAGTACTTTGTCCTCTTTGTTGTTTTATGTCACTAATAATGATTCGGTCTATCCTTAAGGTTAAAACAGTTGAAGTTGAAACAGTTCCTCCTTCCTTCCTTCCTCTGCTCCTATTTCAGTCCATGATAACTTGTTTTTCCTAGGAAGAGTTCTTGCTGATCAGCTCTAAGGTAAGATAGGTCAAGAAATAGAAACCATAAGGAATATAGGAATGGAACTTTCTGGTTGCAGAGTATAGAAACAGAAGTTTGAAGGACATCCAGAATTTCCTTTGCTCTCTTACACCAAAGAAAATCAAAATGAAAATATTTTGAGTTTCATTTTCATGCTTTTTTTTCATTTTCTCAGACTAAGTTGTCATTTCTTCAATGACAACTTAGTCTTCTTTAATCATTCCTGCATTCCTTTATCAAGATTGTCTCCACATTTTCTATACTCTTCCCTAGGATAATCAGGATGGGATATGAAGGAACATTGCATTTATTTCTCCTTCTTCTTCTTTACTTCCTTTTTGACTACTTTGGATCTCAAGGGAGATATAAAGTTTTCATTCTTGTTTTTCTGGTGACCTCAGCTATTGTTATTTGGTGCTGTTGTACATTTATATGCTAGCTTTAAATTTAATTTTTCAAATTTTCCATACATATGTATAAAACTTCCTATATTAGACCTGATCTAATCCAGGTCAAATGAGATATTTCTTCTTTGTTCAAAGCCATCCTTTTATTACCTGTATCACCAGTAATTCATTGACATTAGCCATCCATATTTTTCCCAACCAGAAACACAACACAAAATAGTTAAAATTACTGAGCATGCCAGTGAATTTTAACTTTGCTGCTGCAAACTGAAAAACAAGAGTTCCTGGGTCAGCATTGTTTAAATTCTTTGGTATTTGAAAGAGTACTGTTTATATTAATGGTTTCCCATGTGGTTCTATGTGGATATATGAATTAGACATTTATAGCAGTTTGTTCTATGATTAATGTATACTAGGTTTTTTTTAATGGCTTACACCATTAACCATTGTTTAACACATCATTGGATGACTAGAAAGGCTTTAGAGTTAGATACAATCTTTATCCAATAAAGCAATTTTTCATTATTCTTCAAGATAGTAGATGATAGATAGATAGATAGATAGGCAGGCAGGCAGGCAGACAGACAGACAGACAGACAAATACATACACATACACATACACATACACATACACATTCACATACACACCTGTTCTTAGCCAAAGAACTTAAAGCATCAATTAAGTATTAAAGCCAAACTAGACCCTTGGATCATAAAATTTACTTAAGAACAGATTTAAACTTATTAACCATTCAGTTATGTGGTTAAGCATATCATCTTAAAGGGCTAAGTGCAATATTGTATGAAATAGAAATTCATTGAAGAAGCAAGACCGTGTCAAGCCATTGAAGACTGCAACATCCTGCATATACCAGATGGACAAGAGGTAGAGTTAAGGATGCTTTCATGTAGGAGATTTAGTCAGTGTCAAAACTGGTCTGCAGCTAAAAATGGCGGATTCTGCCTAGAATTTTCCTCTTTCCCATATTCTTAGATTGCTATATACATGTTTCTTTGCTCTTTCTATTATTGGTTACTTCTTGTAGGACTCATGAGCACATAATGCAATATTAGCCCCATTTAGGGGTAATATTCCATGTGCAGCCTTTTGGGGAGTTCTAAGCTGTCAGTGGAGGATTGTAGCTCAGGTGGAACCATTCAAAGGAAAATTGTTGCCTGCAGAGGATCATGCTGTAAGCATTGAGATCATCTCT
>JAPKID020000144.1:0-21544 GCA_026931265.2 Tropidonophis doriae | reverse complement strand
ATGGAGATGGTTGAGATCGGAGGTGCTGAAGAAAGAAACAGAAAGCTTCATTTTGGCTGCCTAAGAACAAGCCCTGCAGACCAATTCCATGAAAGCAAAAACTCAACAGGTCAGTGACAACAGCAAACATTGCTTATGCAACAAGAAAAATAGTTTCTCATTGCAGTAGATCACTTATCAGTAGCTGCTGCAAAATCTCACAAACTGATTATCTACAATGTCAGAATCGAGTTGCCAAAAATCATGCATTGAAAGCTTGAGTTCAAATGCTGCAAAAATTACTGGGAACACCAAATTGACAAAGTTCTTGAAAATGAACAGATCAAAATCTTGTGGGATTTTTGAATTCAAACAGACAGACATCTGGCCCTCGGTTTATATCACTATTGTGGGAAAGAAAAAAGTCTGGTTCATTGATATGGCAATACCAGATAATGCATGAATTGAAGAAGAAACCATTAGAAAAAAATAACAAAATACCACAATCTGCAAATAGAAGTTGAGCAATTGTGGAGGAAGAAATCAATGGTTGAACTAGTAGTAATAGTAGGCCTTGGAGCAATACCCAAAGGTTTGCCTAGATATATGGAAATTTTGAACTTATCAGACCTGAATATTCTAACTTTGAAAAACAAACAAACCCCACCTTACTCAGAACTGCCTATACACTCAGACATTATCTTAACAGCTCTTAGTCCCTTGGTTAGGACTTGAATTGTTAAATTTTTACCATTTCCAGACTGTGAATCGAATTGAAGATTAAATCTTAAACAATAACAGTCTTAATACTAATATAGTATTAAATAGCATATATGATAAGGGATCAAAAAGTCAGGATCTAAACTTGCTTAGAAACCTGTTAAAGCAAATAAAGATATATTGTTTTTTATTCTTAATGACTAAAAATAATACCAAAGGGTTTAGTTCCTAATCTTGATATTTGCTTTCCAGCTTGGAAAACTATGCGAAGCAATAGGAGATTGTACAAGTGCTATCAAACTGGACGACACATACATCAAGGCCTATCTAAGAAGAGCACAGTGGTAAGAATGGGCATCTAAATTTGCAGGGCAGGAGAATAATCTGATTTAGTAATTTTAAAAATATATTTTAGACTGAACAAAAAATGGTGGCAGGGAGATATATCATTAGAAAGAACAATTCCAAATAATGCTAGGAAAGATTGATCTAATAATTTAAGAGGTAATGAAGATTCAACTCATTTTTTGATTTGGGGTGCCCTGATATCTAATATTAGCTGAGTGAATTGATTGAATTGGGAAGAATATCACGGTATTCATTTAGCAAACTCAACTGGGGCCAACTATTTGCCTATTAAGCAATGCTTAATGTTCAGCTTTCCTTTGCTATACGGACTTGCTGAGATCATAAATATGAGGATTGAGCACCATGGTGGCTCACATTGTTAGGATGCTGGGTTGACAATTAGCAAGCCTGTGTTCGAGTCCCAAGTGTTGCTATATAATGAGGGTGAGTGCCCTTCATTCACTCCAGCCTAGCCATTTGAAAACAAGTAATCTTGAGTAGGTAATTAAATACCACGTCAGTGAGTACTTTAATGAGGACATGAAAAGAGCCCCCTATAACGTCACCAGCTAATCCTTTCAACAAAAACAGAATGGGACAGGGCAGGATCTTTATAATTGCAAGTGGTTGCTGATTTTTGAAAAAATTCTCCATGTACTTCTGCTCTCTTATTTTTACATTTGAAAAGTTTAGAATTATATTCTTGTTTCTGCTCACTTCAGATCTCATCACAAGCCTTTAAGATAATTGATGTTAAAATGCACCAGATCAAAATCTGTTCCATGAATTGTTAGATTCAGCTGCACTACTCTGCAGTACTATTCAGGTAGTCTAGAAATCAGGTCATGTTGCTCATCATATCAAATTTGATTTTCTGTAAATCACTTTTCTATATAGTACTTCCTCCCCAACTTTGTAGGCACGTAGATATTGCTCATAGGTGAAAAACAGGTTAGGAGTGGTTTCTCATTCCCTTTAGCTCAAATCATTTTCTGATTTTTTTTTCTCACTTAATCTGATGTAATTTGCAGCTTGTTTTGAGATTTATAAGGTTAATTATACTTCTGCCTAGTTACATGGACACAGAGCAGTATGAAGATGCTGTGAGAGATTATGAAAAGGTTTACCAGACAGAGAAAACTAAAGGTAAACATAGAGCATTTGCTTCTGGATTTGACTGGCCTTTTCTAATATTTATTAGATAATCCAGGCTACAACTTCTTTTATAGTGGCTAGGGATGATAGGCAAACTAGCTCAGTATTGCTGAAAATCGATCTTAACTATTATTTTCAGACAGTTTTATTTGATTTATATCACACTTTTTCACTCAAGAGCTCAAGTCAGCATGCATAGTGCTCGCTCCTGTTTTTTCCCCCAGCAACAGCCCTATGAGGTAGGTTTGTCTGAACGAGAGCAATTGCACAGACCTCCATGGCCAGGGCCATTCTAGAACCTGGATCATAGCAATTATACCTCATTGGTATAATTTAAGACATACCAGATCTATTGGGTCATCCTTTCAGAGATACTTACTTATTTACCTCTTGCCCACTTCTGTGCACACCCTCCTTTCCATGCCTTCCTCATACTGTCTCACACCACATGCACCTTTCCTAGTCCTCGCCACAGCACCTGTGGGCATTCACATTCACACCCACCCACACACACACACCATTCCTGTGACTCTCTCATTCACTCCCCCATCCAGCAGCACCACTTACCTACTTGGCAGGCTGGGACCTCCAACTTTCTGCCAGCTTCCCCAGTGGTGATCACATGATTGTGGCAGACAAGTTTCAGTTCTATTGGAATTATAGACCTCAAGTTTTGGACACTTCATTTAAGTTAACCTATTTGAGGTATGTTGATTCTAAAATGATTGCCCTATGATGCACAGTTTCAGTCAATTAAAAATTACAAATAGACAAATTTTTAATAGTACAGTTAGATTCCAGACAAACAGCTGTTCATAGCTCTATCTGCAATTAATTTATCCACTTTTAAAAATAAACTAATTTGGGAGCCATTATCTTATCTATTGTATATTGCCTCAAAATGTATTTTATTAGTCCTGCATTTCCTCTTATTTAGCCTGCTTGGGGGAGAAATGCATTTGTTGTGTAATTTGTTCTTGCTAAAAAGTTTTCCCTCTGATATATTATAGAACACAAACAGCTACTCAAGAACTCACAGATGGAATTGAAAAAGAGTAAAAGGAAAGATTATTACAAGATCCTGGGTGTGGATAAGAATGCCTCTGAAGATGAAATTAAAAAGGCATACCGGAAACGGGCCCTAATGCATCACCCAGGTACAAAAAACCCCACAAGACCTATTGCCCCTGTTCCATTGTTAACTCTTCACAGATTCTTCAACTGAGGGAACTAGAATGTCATGAAAGGAATATATCTGATAATGTAAGCTTTCTTACTAAAGCTCATCTGTTTTGTTTGTTTAGTGTGACAGGCTCCTTTCCCCCTTTTTAACAATGCCCTAGCTTTGATTGGGTGAGCAAAGATGGGGTGAAAGTGCAGGTGTCTCAGAAGACAACATTGCTCGATTTTTGAGCCATTGTAGAAATTGTGATTATCATTGTGCTAGGAGCTTAACTAGTAAATGGTAATATTAGAAAATATGCATTGGTATGAGATTTTTTTTCACCAGCCAGTTTGATACTGCTACATTTTCAGTAAAGATCAGGGAGACAGAATAAGTGACTTGAGGACTCCTTTTTGTTTTCCTTCTGACTAAGTTGTGGAGTTCTAACTTCTCTGGAACCAAGGGTGCTCAGCCACGAGTCCCTTCAATAGGAGCAAGAGGAGAATATTCTAAAGTACTGAAGAAGATTGTTTTTCTTTTCTTGTTTAGAAAGTGGCATGATGCAATTTCAATTTTTACAGCTCTATTTAAAATGGAATAATTGCTCCATTGTCATCCTCTACAATTCTCTCAACACAGTTATATACAATACACTGTAAAACACATGGTTCTGCACCATCTCCTTATTACTGCATGGCATTTATCCAAGCACATTTAAAGAAGTCAAATACAAAATTCCTAATATTTTCACAAAAATATAATACTAGAATAAACTTTCAGACCAAAAAGTTATAAAAGTTCCAAAGGATCTAGGAAACTACAGGTAGTCCTCAAGGTACGACAGTTCACTTAGCGATGGTTCAAAGGTACAACACCCACCCCCAAATACTTACAATTCAGTACGAAACTTAGGAACATTGCAACACCACAACAGTCATTCACCCTTATGACGACCTCAGAAATGCTGCCACAATCCCCTTGCCTATCCCTTCTCCCCCCGCACACAATCCTGTCAATGGTCGTTCACTTACCCTTCAAAGAACTGCAGAGTCAGGGCCATGTGGCAGAATTGGATTTTTGGATTTGGATTTATTGGATTTATATGCCACCCTTCTCCCAAAGGACTTAGGGCGGCGTACAAGATAAGAAACACATAATACAAAAGTTAAAAAAATAAAGCAGCCTTCTTCTCATACACCTGCTGTCCTCTTTGCAAAATACCTCTGATGTGAAGAATGGAGGCCTGCGAGATAGCTCCCCTGCAGGCTCCCTTCTCTGTGATAAAAGCCTTGAGCAGAGGGGGTAGAAGCCTGCAGGGCTGCAAAATCGTGCTCCCAAAGGTTTTTGTCCTCTTTCCAAAAAGCTTTTTACATGAAGAATGCAGGCCTGCACAGGCAGCCTCCACTTTTCACACCAAAAGCTTTTTGCAAAGAGGATGGAAGCCTTTAGGGGCATGAGATTGCATCCCCACAGGCCTCCCTCCCCTTTCCTCAAGGCTCCTTCAAACTCACCGAGGCTGCCTGGGACTCCAAAAATGCACAGGCAGCCTCGGTGAATCAGCCAAGCTGAGCAAGGGGGACTGGTCCCACTTTGCCTTGGCTCTCACTGCTCCACTTTTGGAGCACCCAGGAGCAGAGGAAGAAATCACAGCAGAGAGGCTGGAGAGGCTTGATCTTCGAGATCTTCAAAAGGTAAGTGATTCTCCACAGGCCCAGTGCTGGTCAGACACAATAGGGCAGGATGGGGGAGGAATATGAGATATCTCAGTGACTCAGGAGAGGCCTTGGGTGGCCGGAAGCACTACCCCCCCCCTCCCGGTGCCCTGAGATACCTCATGTGCAGTTAATGACCTGTGCATTTGATTAACAAAAGCAGGGAGGGATCATGTTCATTTAACGTGATCCAATTAACAAATCCTCAGGTTATGAATGTAATTGACAGGCTCTGTTATATTAGTAACTCAAGGATTACGTGTATAGAGTTGTGATCTTGACTTGCTCCAGAGTAGAAAATTATATTGCCAGTAGGATTGTTAAAAAGAAAAACATTGCTGAGACTAAATCAGTATAGCTTCTGCCAAAAAAACATTTGCCTCATCAGAGAATCAAAGGCTCCTGTCAATGTATAACAAATTGAGAAAATTTCAGTTATGAAATAACATGAAAGATAACACAGCTGAAATTTGGTTGCTAAATGATGTGATATGATGGAAAAAAAGCAAAAACACTGTGGCTGTAGGCTTTTCTCCTACTCTTTTTTTCTCTCCTTCATCTGGCTTTGAAGGAAAATAGCTATAAGACCCTACCATGTCACTTATGCTGGGAAGGACATTTTTCAGTATGTTCTCTGAAGCTACGAGATTGAGGTTTTCCATGTCCACTAAGCACCTGGAATTGTCGACTTTCCTCTTGTAGCCGTGGAATCTTGCCACCAACCCCAAATTCTCCACTTTTTTATTGCTGCTATTGCTCATTAACTAATTGGAAATTAGTTTATATTCATTATTCCTGGCCATGAAAATGAACACAATGAGAGGAAAAATGGGAGATTGAAACTCGGGGGTGGAGATACGCAAACTAAAGCTGTTCTAGAGGGTTTGTGGGTGAGTTCAGTACAAGTGCATTAATCTCTCAGAATCCACAGATCATTCTTTGTTCCTGTTACTTAGGGATGTGGCGGGGGGGGGGTGTCTTTCTCTCTAGTTGCAATTCCCCTGATTTTTTTTTCTCCTTGATAATGGCAGATTTTTTTATTTTCTCCAAATTCTTCATTTAGAACACTATGAAGAATTGTTACAATTCCCATCCTACAACTGTATTCCACTTATCTTTGTTGCTTTCAAACTACAATAGAGAGCTGACATCTGCTAGAGAACGTAGAAAAATGTCATATATTTGTTGGAATTAACTGGTTTCTACACAGATTGGAAAGTGCAATAAATAATTTTCAGATCATATGTTGGCTGCCCTAAAATATTGGCACTAATTACCAGTTGCTTTGTAGGAAACAATTTGATTCCTTGGTATTAATCTTTAAAGTTCTAAATAGCTTAAAGTCTAACTTCTTGAAGAATCATCATTTCCATTGCAAAACCATTTGGTTGTTCAGATCCATATGAAAGGTGACTCAGAAAAGGCCTTGTTTTTAACATATTTTCCCTGAGAAATTAGTTAAGTAGAAAGGTAGGGGGGGAAATCTAGTAACACAAATCTGCTTCAGTACTTAATAAACTAATAAATTAAGTTTCTCTTCATACTAAATTTGTATCACTTTGATAAACAGCTTTTTTTCACCTCGTTATTAGAACTAATTATATGTCATTGCAGTTAGGCTTATTTCCTATGTCTCTCTCACTGTCTCACCCATCAACCCCACATCTTAATTTTTCTGGCAGATCGGCACAGTGGAGCAAGTGCTGAAATCCAAAAAGAGGAAGAAAAGAAATTCAAAGAAGTTGGTGAAGCCTTTACCATTCTCTCTGATCCGAAGAAAAAGGCCCGCTATGACAGTGGCCAGGATCTAGAGGAAGATGGCATGAATATGGGAGGTGAGTGATAAAGACGGCTTTGAATTAGTTTCTAAAGTGCTTAGGTGCATAGTTATGGAATGGAAACAAGGAAGGTCAGCATACTCGAAAATTTTGAAAGAAATATTCTATGTTTTTTCTGATGAAAGCTATGCAAAATTGAATTTGATTATTCGTTTAATGTTTAATAGCATAATCAAAAGATTTGGAGATTGATGTCAAGGCAAACATGAAAAAAGAAAACGAATGCTGCAAAATATTATAGAAGCTTTTCAGATCTTTTATGATCAAATGTAAATTTAAACAAGAATTCCTTCTCACCTGTTTTTTTTCTTTTTTTCACCTATACTTCCCAATAGATTTTGATGCTAATAATATCTTCAAAGCTTTCTTTGGAACACCTGGAAGTTTTAGTTTTGAAGGTGGGTCATCTTTTACACATCATATGTATATTGAAAAGGAGGAGGTCCTGCTTTTGAATGTCTGTAGGTGTCAATTGAGGCATTGTCTCTTGATCCTTCATTTTGGGACAACGAGGCAACCTATTAAGTTCTGGTCCCAGGAATTCAATGGAGGCTGTTTCATTCATACAAAATATAGTTCCCACGGGGGACCATAAAGTATTTCACTCTCCAGATCTTAGTTCCCACTAAAGCCAAGAAATATGCTTTAGGGCTTTGTGTGCTGTGCCCAAAGCTTATATTTTATGTACTGTTTGATATTTCATATTTCTAAACATCCATCTCCCCCAAAGAGGGGCTCTGAGTAGATTGTTGGAGAGAGTACACAGACTGTAAACCACTTAGAAAGGGCTATAAAGCACTGTGAAGCGGTATATAAGTAAGTGCTGTTGCTATTGCTATACAATGTTATATTGATAAATAAAACAACATATAAAAATTAGCATTAAATTAGGATTAAAATGTGTTAAATTATAGAGTAATTACAGTTAAACATCAAAACATCAAAATCCTAAAATGATATTTAACAGTGGTTCTGTTAAGAGTGGGTCCTCGCAGAACCAAGTTTGACTCCTTTGCAGAAGGCCAAGAGATTGGAGGTTGCAGAATATCAGTTGTGGATTTGTTTTTTTAATCAAGATTTGATTTGCTAAGAAATCTTACTTCCTCTCCTTGCCAGTCACTCCAAAACCAATTATGTTCCCATAATAACGATAAATTTTATGTTATATTTCATGTTTTTTCTGAGTGGACTACAGAATCTGACTTTATTTAAAAGATCTCAATATTACAACAATTGTTTTGATGGTTTGCTTCCTAATTTGCTAATCTGTACGTCTATGTCTTTCAGCTTCTGGACCTGGGAATTTCTTTTTCCAGTTTGGCTAAACTACGGAACAGATCCATTTCATCTACTGAAATCCACAGTTTCCCTGACCTGCTTCATTTAATTTCAAGTTTCATCTTCCCTTCATTGCATCTCAGCATTTCTTAGGGCTGTGGCATTTTTCTGTTGGAAACATCAATTTTTTGTGTGTGCTTTAGAGTGTGATGAGAAAACCAGCATTTGAAGGGAAGGGAGCTTTTAAGAAATACACATCTTTATTTGTTTAATTGTTAATTATATATGAAAGAGAGAGAAAGGGAGAAAAATATGTGGATTTCTCCATTAAGTAATTTCAGATTGCTAAGCTGCTGGGACTTCATTCAGGGAATCCTTACATTTTGAAAACTGGATATGCCATTCTTTTATTGGGTTCACAATGTGGGGAAAGTGAAATGAGGTTTTTTTACTTTGGTTGTATTGTACTGACTGTAGCCATATTGAAACCTTATTTCCAGAAACATTTCAGACACTTGAGAAATACAAAGAAGTTTACTGCATTATTCCCTGAGTCATTTTTGGAATAAGAATTGCCTCTTCTCAGCACTTTCTCTTAATATTCCCAGAGTCTCTTTCTTTGAGGAACACTTTATGTTTCCAATTGCTTGAGTACTTCAGGAAAATGGTAAGGGCTGATTTCTTACATGGACATCCCATTTTGATGGTGGCTTCCAGATCAACATGTGCACTTGATTTCATTGAAAAGCGCATAAAATCTGAGGTGATTGTCAGGTGTTATGAAGGGTGTGTGTGTGTGTGTGTGTGTGTGTGTGTTTTGTTAGATCTACAGTGCATATTTCAAATTTCCACATCGACATGTGATGTTATGGTTCTTGCATGTACAAGTCCACTGTAGTTGTTGGAATCTCTTAAAATTAATTGGAAACTCAAAAAGCATATTTGATGTTGAGAAAACTTTTCTGCATGTAACAATGTGTTGAAAGCTTAAAAGAAGAAATTCAGCATTATTTCAGGGGAAAGAACTCTTATTAGTAGCCAGCCACATTGAAGTTCCTGATATTTTTTAAAGTTTTGCTCAATATTAGTACCATATTGACAGCTACTAATCCATAATATCATTTCTGCTGTGGACAATTCGCTCATTCTTTTTTCCACAATAGTAAAAAATCATCAGTAGATGAATCATCTCTAACAGTTTGCCAGTTGAACCACTTTATATACTAGGTGCAATTTTCACCATTTTATGGTGAAAATTCTCCTCATAGACTCTTTTAGTTTTTCTTATTTCAGACCACACTGAGAGATGAGGGAAGCTGAAATCTCAGTACATCTAGGGAAATAAAATTGGGGAAGATTAGCCTGAAAGATCAATATTCCAATGAATAAAATTGTTCAACATAAGAAAGGAGTGGCGTTTACATTACAAACAGGTTTTAGCAACTTTTCTATTTATGAGACCGGAGAAAAGTTAACAAAGAACCTCAAAAAATGCAATCGTTTTAAAACTGTTCTTGTGCATTGCCTGGATTTCTGCTCAATGAAATGCTAAAATATTGATCCAATATGAAACATTGTTTCAAAAGAGGCCCAGATTATATCCTAGGAATAATCCTCTAATTTTTCAAACTGGGTTCTGACAGTTTGTCGGCATCATTTTCTTTTATAGTTCCAAATTGAGGTACTCAAAAAATGATTAAAGAAATTCAATCTATTGAGTGATGGCCAGGGATTAAATGAGAAATTAAACAGGGAAGAGAATAAATTGAAGAGCTTGCCTCAGCCAAGATTGCATGCCTATTCCTGGCCAGCAAATGGTAAATACTGAATAGTTCAGGATTTCATTGCGCAGTCAATTTCTTTTGGTAGAATTTATTGTATTTGGTTGAAGGCATATATTTAAAAGAGTTATTTGGTGGAATTGTGTTGTGTCCATTCTCTATTAAAGGTAATGACAAACAGGATAATTCAGAAACTGGCACAAAAAGTTGTGAAATCAACAATCTCCCTCTTCATCACTTTAGGTTGAAAGAAGTTAAAACAACAGCATGTTATCTTCAGAGACTGAGGTGTCAAGAATCAATCCTGGCATCCTGTGAATTTTCTACTTTTAAGATGTTCTGGCTCTTTGCAATAATTTTATTTTGAAACTTCACAGAGGATTATAAGAATATTAAGAGTTTCAGTGGATTCAGCCAGGTTTTTTGATCATCTCTACACAGCTGGGAGTAGTAGTAAGATTGTTTTTTGTCAGTTCCAAAAGTCAATGATAAAAGATTCCTGGATCTTAAAACTGATTGCAACCTAAAAAGTAATGAATGCTGTATTACGTTGCCTTTCTACCTTTTTTTAAATTATCTACACTTCTTCTCATTGCAGTCATTAAAGATGTTCTGATATGTTTGCATTATATATTAGGCCATGTATAACTTGCTTTAGAAATTCTCCACCCTAGTAATAATCATTTTGTAATTTGAATTTATTTGTTAACTCATTTTTTTTTAAATTAGCCAAGCTATCTTTAAGAGGTATCAAAACTGTGTGACTGATAAACAGAGAATTAATTATCTGTCTGAGGCTTGGAATATACCTGTAAAGATATATTGTCAGAATGTTGCAGTGGTCATAACAAGGTGCAATGATACATTACCTTTTTGGTATTATGGAAACTCCCTGAGAGTAAAGAAGAGGTATAGAGAGGGTCTCGAACATTATTTTTACTGTTAGTTAGCTTGCCATAGAGGAAGGCATATATTGCTGGCAATGTTAAATAATATCATTTAACCATTTAAAAGTACCACTTTCTCCCATCATATGTGTACACAAAATCTCTAAGCAGAGAATTAAGAGCCAAGACTTTTCTTATGTAGTAATGCATGAGACAATTTCTTTGGTGATGTAGATCGAAAAGCAGCATATTTTAGGGAAACTTGCCATTTTTGCCTATTTTCCTGTACACTTGAACAGGTGTTCTTGCATGCAGTGTCCTCTTTGCTGTACAGTTACATTTACAAGGAATGCCTGAGCAGAAGACAGGTAGACCAGATAGGTAAACTTCGGGCTCAAGCCACCTGAAGAAAGGCTGTTTGGCTAGGAATTGATAGCATACCATTCTAGACTTCTTGATATTACATCTGTTGCATGTTCTGTTTTTAAAACAGCATCCTGTCCCCTTTACTCTTTCCTGTGGATATTTCAGACATGGATAGCCATAGTGCCCCACTTTGATCTTTTCACTTATCTAAAGTGAAGATTATTTAAACAAAAAGTGGCGACTGTTCATTAAGCAGGATTCATAATGTATTTATATGCAGAATTTTGAACCAGACTGAAGCAAAACCATATGCAATTGATATTAACTTTATTATAAAATGTATATGATGTACAAAAAATAAACACTCCAGATCTCACTGGTGACTTATGCTTCTTTGAATTGAATAGACACTGCTGAGACTGTGAGTGTGGAGGCATGATGCTGGACTGAATAATTGGGAGGGGGGAAATCCAAAAATCTGTAGCAGTCTGTTAAATTGTAGCTTATTTGTGGGGGGGTTTTATAACAAGAGAAGTAGACAGGAAGACTACCAATGTTAAAACTGAGAAGAGAACCAGATCATGTACTAGGATTGTTCGATGCCTTTTTTTAAAAAGTGCTTCACAAAGCACAGGTCTGTATTTGAATTATTTATTTTGGAATCCTTAAAGGAGCCATGCCTTTTTCTTGCCTCCCATAGCTGCTTTAGAGGTGCTCTGGCTCTCTTCCTGTGCATGGCTGCTTCACTTTGGGGTCAACTGGAGACTCATGGAGCACTTCTGGAGCAGCATCCATGAACATCTTTCATAAAATGAAATGACTGGTGGTAAACTACAGTTAACATCTGTACCCAATTTCAGTCCTTCACCTATAGCCCTATGAAAAAGTCCAATCTCTGCATATAATCTGAAAGTTCAGATTAATAAAGGCTTGAATAAAGAGTTCCATATCAATCAGCCTAATGTAAATATCGACACAAACGTTTTCTGCATGTTAATACATTTATTTCAGTGTATTTTACAGTCACTATGAATCTTAAGTACTTTGTAAAGCAGAACAAGAATTATTGTTTCAAGTTACATCAATCAAACCATTGAAATGTGCTACTTTCTTATAGGTTTTTAAAAAAGCTTTGACCATATTTGAGTTGTATTAACAGTAATTTGATGTTTAAACAACAAATATTTAAGAAATGACACAAATATTTTGCAAATGCAAGTTATATTGTTTCCTGAGCAATAGCACAACCAGCTTTTTCTTGTATAGCTAAGCATTCAAGAAAAATAAATGACCCAACCATCCACCTATCTTATTTTATATATTGGATGTTTATAATTCTAAGTTTCAAGTGATGTATGTTTTGTAACTTATTTCATCATAGCTTTCATTGTATAATAGGTTAACCAGCTCCCATTTTAAGCTAGCTCCCATCTAGAGCATAGTGAATGTGAGCATATCAAAAGTATAACCAGGAATTATATAGGACAATTATTATTGTCACTGTATTCACATTGATGGTTAAAAAAAAATCTGCCCTAATCCAATGTTCTTGTCATATGTTTGATTTCCTATAGTCCCAAATTGACCTGGCTTAAAGTCATTCACAACGAAGATAACAATTGATTATGAATGAACAACACTGTCATTCAACCTAATTGAAGGGCATCAGATTTACAAAAGCTGGCCTTGGAGATTTTTTCTCAAAACAAGGGTCATGTTCAGTGAGATTAAACCCTGTGTGTTAAAGGGAAGGACTAACCATAATGTTAAGAATAAACCAATTCAAAAGTGGGGATTAGTTCAGATATCTATTGCCCAGCTTTGCAATAAATGGTGTGAAAGATAGCTATAATCTAGACACTGATTGATAACATACTGTTTATACAGATCCTACTCAAAAGAAAGTAAGTGGGCTATGTGTTCAGTTAGACTTACTTGGGGGAACTTAAATCAATTGTGTACACATATATGCCACTCAATAGAATATGGTTCAGCTGAAATTAGAACATGTTTGGCTTGTCTTTATTTTTAGAAGTTTAACTCATGCCATACTGCATATAAATATGTTATAAAATAAAAAACACATAAATTGTAAGTTTTAAAATGTTAGTTTCTTCCTTGAAGTATGCTTTGAAATGTTGCGTAGTTTCAAGTACTAGATGCTTTGAACTTCAACTTTCACAACAGTCATTGATGGCAAGAGCAACAGTGATGCTGGCTAAGGTTGACAGAAGTTAGAATCAGTATATATAAATAACAAGTTAGGGAATTTGTATATTTACCTTAGAATATACCTCTTTGAACTTTGAAGGATTTATTTCTAAGTTTATATGCATTTTGATTGCACCATGAATATACTATATTCTTCAGAAAACAAAGCCGTATATCAAAGCATTGAACACACCATTTAAAATACTTGTTCATTGATACATATGTTACTGCACTATATTCATAAAATTTGAAACTCTGGTGGATTACTTATCCAATGCAATTAAAATCATGGATACTACACTTGATCTTAGCCAAAAAGGCCGAGAAGCGATAAATCATACCTACATCCTTACTTGTGTCTTCCTCTATACCCAGATATTTTTCTCAGATGCAATACTTTGGGCAACTCTTATAATTTGATTCAATTGCAGCAAATTGAGATCCAGTCTATATAACTAATTTTGCTAAAGGATAATGCACAAGTTCAAATATCCTTATTAAAAAAAAACTGATCTGAAAGTACAGGGCAGTCTTAGTCCCTGATTTTCATGGGCAATGGTTGAAATGTAATTTATTGGTATTTTAATCAGACAACATATAAAGATCTCTACTGAAACTCTAATGCCTGTCATGTAAAACAATATAAGACAGGATGGACAACAAACTAAGAGACTGCAAGGCAGATTCCCATTCTCTAGTTTTACATTCCTGTTAGTAGACGCCCCTGCTTCAGAACTAAGATGATAGATAAGAAAAATATAAATCTCTTAAAGGTCTGTACAAGAGGAAATGCTGGAGGGGCTGCAGGCAACAGTATTTAATGTGCCAGCATATTCAATGAGCTATAACCTATACAATAGCAACATCACAGGCTGACACAAGAATAAGACATTATGAAACTATGAGTTGCCCATTAACAAGACCTTTTCATTAAAGTATAGACCTCTATTAATGTTTGACATGTTTCAAAAACTCTTAAAAATTGCAAGGCGGGGGAGGCGTCACACTTCCCATTAAAAACAATCTGGGAAAAGACAGCTGGTACTTGCTTAGGAATACTAACTAGCAAGATCTTACTATGCTCAACCAAAACAATGAGGCCTTATTCTTCATTTTAGGAGCAAATCCTTTGAGTATTTAACTGCAAACCAGAAAGGTAACATGTTTCCCTTCACATCAAGCTGAGATTGATTACAGATGGCCACCCTCGATTCTGAATCTCAAGTAAGAAGAGATTCTTTGAATTCAACTAATTACTCTGTGGCTAATTTGGGAAGTTAGTCTGAACATTTTAAGTCTTAATATTTGGTAATACCGTATTCACTTAACTTTGTTACGGTGTTTTCAGACTACAGTCAGAGGTATAATTGATCCAAACTTTCTAAGTCTACCCTGAATTTGAATTCAAATGAAAAGATTGTGAGGATAGAAGAGGGGTCATGCACTTTTAAATCCCCCCCCTTTGCTGAAAATAGAACCATATAAAGTTATGTCTTTATGGTATTGTATTCATTTCAAATGAATACAATACCATGCATGGTATTTATGGTATTGTATTCAAAATGTATTCATTTTCTACTCTCGGGGAATTTTTATGTGAGGAATCCTTGAGAAAAGGTGGTTCTACTCGCCCCTTGTGCTTTCCCTCTGCTCTGAAGTGGTACAATCAGCTGCCCTCTTTTGCTGTAACAGTAACGTTGCTGTAAGGGACCAGGTAGATTTACAGCACAGAAATAGACCCAGTTCTGGCAAACTTGTAAAGGCTCTATATTAAGAAAAGGAAACCTCAAAAGACTGGAATATATTCAGTTGTATTAATTTTAAAGGTATAAAAAAGTGCTGTTTTCCATCTGAGGAATCCAGGCCTCTGAAGGTCAAGAAATATTCCTTTATAAAGGACATCACTAGAATTAAGAAATTGCTTTAGTCGTAGGAGGCTATCATTTGTGTTGTGATGGGGAAGAGTTTATAAAAGGTTACACATTATACCATGTGAAAATAAGACTGCAGACACCAGAAGAGCCCTTAGATGATGATACAGGAATTAAAGGGTGAGCCCCGTTTGCTACCTCCTTGAGTTGGCACCAGTTTTCCCTTTCCATAGTAGCCACCAAAGATAGCTCTCACCTCAATCTTTTTTGAAAGCAAAAGCATCCACATTCCATTCCCAAAGGACAAAAGTTTTCCACCACCAATCTCCCCAACCTCCTCGCCTTTGTTCCCTGCCTTTTCCAGTTTTGCAAATTCAAGGAGGTCAAGGCCAGTTTGGACAGCTTCTACCCCACTGGCACAACCCAGAGTGATGTGGGCTCGACTGCCTTTTGGGAGACTGACTGCTGGCTGTAACACATCCACATCTCCAGGCCATAGAGGTATTTGCTGCTCGGTCATTTCCACACGGGCACCAGCAGTTCTTGGGGTGATGAATAGAGCAGATATGGTCAGGAAAAAAGATTTCCCATAAGAAGTCTTCACAATCTGCAAAAGAAATGACTTCTCTTAAAACAAGCTATGTATTCAATTCAGATTAACCTGACCCCCCACACCTAACACCTTCAAATCAGGACTCTTTCTGGATTCTCACCAGTTCAGCCAGGGATGTAGTTCAAATGTCATTAATGTTCTATGTTGGAGAGGGCTGGATATCTGAGTGAAATAACAGGGCCAGCAGTTTAGCCTTCACACTTTCAGATTCATGCATCTGCAAGGAACTCTATCAGAATCTGAGTGAAATAACAGGGCCAGCAGTTTAGCCTTCACACTTTCAGATTCATGCATCTGCAAGGAACTATCAGAATGTGTGGATACATTCTGGTAGAGAGAAGTTCCCTGAAGATAGACTCCAGCAAGAGTCCAAAAGCTCAGAAGATTAAACCTCTGGTGCCAGTGACAGGTCCAGATTGAATCCTGCAGAATTATCCTGTAATGTGTATATTTGCCTATGAACTATGAAATTCAGAAACATTACCAGCCCCTCATGTTAACCTTATTTAAACATTCCATGCAATTGTTTATGCATAAATTGTCTAGATATGGGAAGAGGGGCAGGAGCATAAAATGCATGACTTGTAAATCATGAGGTAAAAATAAACACTGATGGTCAAAAGAAATGACACAGTACAAATGACAGCAAATGAACTAAATTAAACTACCCAAGCAAATATTTGATTTGTATCAAATAAGTTATTTCCCCAAATGTACACCTGTGCATAAAGTATTCCACATTGGGATATTCTCATTTCATCATTAGGAGTCTCCCCTCTGGGGCGAAATAGCCCTTTCATTGGCTATGCAAGACACTATAATACTGTATGTTGCTGAATAATGGAGTGTTTTTTAAATAGGTTGTATATAGTGGGTTCACATAATTGGCCAAAATGAAAATCAGTCAGTCACATTTTAGCTGACTAATTTATAGATGTGCTACTTAAGTGTTCACTAACACCTTCAATTGGGCATGAAAACTATATGGCAAGCAACATAATGCCTTCCTTCTAGCTACATTAGTCAGAATGCTTGCAATAAGGAAATTGTGCTGCCCCTTAAAAGTCTATACCTAAAAGGATAGTTTCAAAAGAACAAGGCTACTGTGGTATAGCAGTTAACATGCTGGACTAGATGTAGAGAGACATAGGTTCAGCTCCAGTCTTAACAAAGACATTATGTAATTATTTTTGATCAGTCACACTCTTAATCCAACATATCTCACAGAAGTATAGGGAGAAGGAAAAGCTACATGGGCTCTCAAGTTCCAGAGTAAAAAGAAAGTTATAAATTTAAAATAATTAGGCCCCAAACAGTATATGCCCTTCTGTGCACAATCAAAAGTTTAAACCCGGGGCCCCCACATTTTGGGAGCCTGTAACGGGTTTCTTGGAGATCAATTTTTCCATTTGCTGGGGTGGGTGGGTGGCATGGGCGTGCTGCCTGCATCCCATACATATTCATATGGGGTTTCTATCACTTCTGCAGCCCAGTTCCTGACAGGTTGTGGCCAAATGCCAGTCCATAGCTCAGGGGTTGAGGAACCCTGGATTAAATCATTCATCTATAAATATATAGTGAAACTGCTAAACACAGTTTTCCTTTTCTAGACACCTTTATTCGAGTTCAATCCTATGACCTCTGTAAAATACAAGAATCTGAACAGAGTTTCACAATATTATTGCTTGGACTTACTATATCAATGTTACAATGAAAATAAACATCACATTACTATGGGAAATGACTTTTCCTGGAGCAATAAACAAGTTGGAAAATGTAGAATTTGGACTTTGCTCAGCTACACCACCCAAACCCCAGATAACACTAAGACTTTTAGCATGTGGCACGAGGATATACTGAGCGCTGCCATCTCCCTTGACCCAACTCCACCCAGGATTCCATCATTTGTGGGCAAAATAAGCCCAGGCAGTTGGCATGTCTCTGCTGTTTCAGGCATAAAGCAGAGCCTAAACTGGAAACTCTCCACAAAAACTTTCAGGAGCATGTTTTTGGTTTTTTTAATGATGAATTTAGTGAAACCTACAATCTTCTTCCCAAAGTAGATTTCTATCCCAATCTGGACTATCCAAGCTGGATCACTTGTCAGATACTTATTCTAGGTGAGAATGGACCACAGCTAAGGAACTAGGGAATAAGGTGAAAAGTAACTCAACTCCCTTGGGTGATAATACTTTGAGACACATGAATAGATCTGAAAGACTTTTCAAGTTAATTCATGCTCAAAGATTTTTTTAAAAGTATGCCTCCCTCTCATTTTCTCATAGCGCATACATATTGACACATTGACTAAATTTGCTCAAAGAAAAGCCTCATATATGTTTTATGTAAATATGTTCAAGGAAGATTACAATTAATAAAATCTAAAATTGAAAACAAAAATATCTACATTATAAAATTGATCTATTATAAAATGAATGTTTATATAATGAGTAATTTAAATACAGGAAATTGTAAAGGAGAGATTCTATAGTACTATGTATAATTATTCTTTACTAGCCGTCCCCGGCCACGTGTTGCTATGTCCGAGTCTGGTTAAATGGCCAACCAATCTGTGTGTAGATCTACACCTGCACATACAAACACGTACACACAACCACCATATAATCCCCAACCTACCTACCTACTGTATTTCTCCTTGAATCTTATGGACAGAGTATTTTATGTCATAATGGATGACATAATATCTGTGGCCCATTGCTCTCTCTGTATCCATCTACTTACCTTTTTTACAATTCCGTTGCGTGCACCTGGCACAGGTGTGATATCTACACAATCTATATATCATTGGTGCCATATTTGAAAGAAAAGTTGTGTGAAAATTTGGAAGCAATCGGTGCAGTACTTTCTGAGATTACCTGTTTGGAACAAACTCATAGTTACATTTTTATTTATATAGATTTTGCCATTCATTCACTCTAGAGTGAATGGATATAGAGCAGCAAATGAGGTGGATTCATGTGGAATTCTAAATATTTCTTTCTCTTTTTTCTTATCCCAATTATCTCTTGATGTTTTTCTTTCCTTATAAACAGGAAGAAAAGAAACAATGCAAAAAAGAGGCAGCAAACATGAAAAAAAGATGGAAGAAATATTGGGTAAGCTTCATGGGAAAAAATGTGAATATACTCTACGGTGAAATCTAATTTATTTGCCCAGCGGTTCTGTGGGTGTGGTTTGGTGGCGGTGGGGGTCATGTGACTGGCTGGGTGTGGTCAACTTTTTTTACACTTTTTAAAGTATTTTTTTCCTGCCAGTTCGGGCAAATAGGCAGGAAAAAACTGCTTTAAAAAGTGTGTATGTGGGTGGGGAGGAAGCTTCCATCGATCATGCTGATGGCCCCCTTTGGAGGCTTCAGGAGTTTCCCTGAAGCCTCCGGAGTGCAAAAAAGTTCGAGAATGGACTTCCGGTTTGCTCGTAGGGCCGCTTTTAATCCTCCGGAGCCTTCAGGGGCCTTCTGGAGGCTTCCTTGAAGGCTCTGGAGGATGAAAAACGACCCAATGGAAAACTGGAAGCCAGTTCCGGTTTGCTCGTAGGGCTGTTTCTAGTCCTTCGGAGCCTTCAGGGAAGCCTCTGGAAGGCCCCTGAAGGCTGTGGAGGGCTTAAACTGGCCATGAAAATGGAAGGGCTGGGAGTCATGTGGCAGGTTTGTTTGTTTTTTAATTTCAGGAAGAGAAAAAGGCACACAGTTCTGGGAATAGCCAATAAGGCTGGGCCATGAAGATAAACTTTAGAGTAATCGTTCAGCAATGTCCAGGGCCAAGATGGAAGACATGTCCTTTTTTCTCCCCCTCCCCTCTCAACCCCACCGCCCATCATGGACATCACAGAACCCAAACACTTATAGAATATTTAATTTCTCAAATTCTTCTTTGCACTCAGCTCCTTGCAGTGAAATGAATTCTAGTCCATTCAAGTAAGCAATATAGTAACCCTGTTACTCTTTCAAGTTCCCCTTAGCCATTGATTGCTTACAGCAACCTAGATGGAAATTGGGAATAGTCTCAACTCTTAGAATATTTATTATCTATCTATCTATCATCTATCTATCTATCTATCTATCTATCTATCTATCTATCTATCTATCTATCTATCTCTATCTATTATATCTATATTTATATATCTGCATACATACAAAATACAGAAATCAGTTTCAGGGTATTCAGCATTTAAAATTTAAATTTAACTATTTGCATTTTATGATTATTTCCTCATTATTATGATCAGAAATATCAAATTATATTTTCTTTGGGAATTTTAAAATTTGTTATAACAAATTGAAATTTTCACTGAATGGGTAAATCAACCAACATGTTTTTGATATATGAATAGCCAGATGTTCAATCCAATGGAATGCTTGTGAGATACTTTATATAAATAGGACTCAGCTACCCAAAAATTTTGAAATCCAAATCATATAGCTATTTTTTCCTGAGCCAATGAACAACCTTTTTTGGGGGGGTGAGGGAGAGAAACAAGAGAGATATAAACAAAGCAAGAATTCAAATACATTTCAGGCATTACTTCATGAGCAATAAGTACAAGGTGTTTGAGATATTTGTTTATCACATATTTTAGTTTATTAATTTTTTATCTATTGCAGTCAAGATTGATGAATCAAAATGTTGTTCAAAAAATAATTTTTATTTTGACATTTAGCTTTCTTGTCCTGCAGAGATTAAAATACTTTTAAATTTTGTTAGTGGTTGGGGGGTGGAACCCTCCTATGAGTAGCCTCAACGTACATAACAGAGATAACATTAAAACAATTTCTTACAGGAATTTCTTACAGGATTATGTGATTAGTTTAGTGTGGAACAAAATTAGAAGCCTAACTTTGTCTATATAATGTCTAAACATTCATAGAAACATTTAAAATATTCATGATCCCATTTAAAAGCTAACTTAGAAATTACCAGTGTGTTTTCCTATGCTGCAAATTAAAATTCTCCTTTGTTTTCATATTCAAAAGTTCAACGCTTTTTAAATCAAATACAGGGTGAGATTTACTGTCTCACTCCGTTATGTTTTTGTATGGCAAGTTTCTTTGCACTCCTAGACAGTTATCAGTTATGCAGTGCAGGTTGAAGGCCAGTGCCACTCATATAGCAACTTACCTTAACAGCTTCCTATATCTGTCCAAATGTTTCTGATAAATTAGACCAAATGCAATAGTACTTATAACAGGAATTATTGTAAGCTATCTTCAATTCTAAAGAATAAATGACGACATATCATCAAATATGAAATGTTACTATTCCAGATCCTGCATAATTGCTGGTGATTCTGACACACAGCAATAAAAACTTGTCTTAGCAATCCATTATACACTAACATATTAGTAGCTCTTACAAACTGAAGGGGACATTTTTATATGCTACCTAATGATATATTGGGTAAACAGTAATGTCAACTCTGAAGCAAACCTGACTGAAGCCATCTTTTGCTGCCTCATAGTTGCCATGAACTCTGAGAGGAGAAAGGGGGGAGAGGAGTAGATAGACTGGCTAACAGTCAAAACAAAAAAGTTTTCTTGTGGGAACAAAGGTCATCCCAACAGGTAGCAGTTGAAGGAGAAGAGGAGTGACCAAGCAGCCTGTCA
>JAPKID020000143.1:0-21547 GCA_026931265.2 Tropidonophis doriae | reverse complement strand
AAACAAGATAAAGTTGGATGATCTATCAAGAATCATTGCTCAACATTAACATAGCCATCATCCTATTGTTTAATAGCTTAAAAAGTTGCCAATGTGGAACATTTATTGATGGAAGAAGAAACATCTGTAGTCTTTAAAGAAGTACTAGCAATGTTATACATTTTTCTATACAAGAAAAAAGAAAATCCAAAATATAAATTGAAGTCCTTTGAGAAGTCAGTTTACATAATTGTAAATGTAATGATTAAAAAACTGTTCAAAATATTCAGAATATTTTTGTATTGTAATGTTTCAGAAAGACCCATCAATCTACCAGAATTCTTTTATGATCATTACTACTAAAGGGTAGTTTTGTTTTCTGACTAAGTTTCATTTATGGAAAACAAATGGAACAGTCTCTACTCTTTCTTCTGTACTACAGAACATTTCATAGAACAATTTCATAACATCAGGAACAGAAACACCCAAACTAGTACTTCATTATCAGAAGTAAAAGAGCTTAGAGACCCTTCCTTACCCTTCCCTTACCCCTCCTTCTCCTTTTTCTTCCCCTTCCCCTTTGCATTTTCCTCCTCTTCCCTCTTCCACTTTTGTTTTACATCAAGCCAGGGATTATAATATATTCTTCTACTCCAACCTTAGCTTAGTTATTTTGAGGCTGTCATTTTAATTGCATTCTTAATGCCATATGGTGCAGAGTCTTGAGACTGCAATGGGCATTTTGCCCGTATCTAACAAAACATACCTCACACTGTATTGTGGCCAACTATTATATACAGCAAGGGATTTCTATAAATACTATATAAAATGTAATTAAATCTAATGTTTATCTATATTGATTTGCTAGAGAGAAAATTCAAAATAGCAAAAACCCCAAGTTAGTTCTTTTGCCTAGACATAAATTGCTTCCTTGTGCCAAAATAAATTTAGGGCCGCTGTGTTGTCTTCAAAGCTATTGTTTCTACTTAAGTGGGATTTGCCGGCATTTCCTCTCAAAAGGTCACCGTTTGCAGAATGCAGCATATGCATGTTTTTGAAGTTGATCCTTTTTGTTTATCTGTTTTGCGGGAAATTGATAGCCTTGGCAACCAGGATTGAGTACAATTTCATATCTATGGTGTTTGCAGATTAGAAATTCATGCTAAAGCTGGCTGTGTTCAGACCGAAGAATAACAAGGATTGTGACAGATGACAAGGATTTCAGAAGAAACCAAAAGCAAAGGGCTTGGGTGGCTGAGTGAGGGAAGTTGCTTATTGCACTTTTATGACTAGAATAGAGAGAAAGGCATGAAGCCTGCCTTTATATCAGATCAAAGAATGTAGCTAAAGTGGTTACCTATTCCCCATATCCTGGGGAAGGTGGAAGTGATTGCCTTCCATTCTAATTTTAATCTTATGGTACTGAAAATGAGACCAGGAGTACAGGAAAAAAAGAAGGAACCAAGCTTGGGCTGGTTCTAAGCCAAAAATAGATTTGTTTTACCTGTACACGATAACTGAAATATACATGGTCCTCGACTCACAACAATTTGTTTAGCAACCATTCAAGGTTACAACATCTCTGAAAGAAGTGGTTAATGATTAATCCTGGCACTTACAACTCTTGCATCATCATTACCATCATGTAATCAATTGGCATGGCTAGTTGGCAAATGGCATGCATTTACCATGGTTGCATGATCCCTAAGGTCATATGATCTCTATTTGTGATCTTCCCACCCAGCTTCCAAAAATCAAAATCGATGGGGAAAATCCAGGTTCACTTAATGACTGTATAATTCAATTAACAATCATGGCATAAAGGTCATAAAGTCAGGCAAGCAAACCCCCTTACATAGCAATGGAAATTTTTCTCCCAGTTGTGGTCATAAGTTGAGGACTGCCTAAAAGTACATTCAAGGATGACATCTAGGAACAATTTCCTCTAAATGCATCATAATTTTTTCTGGTGCTGAAAGACAGTTGCTAGAATTGCAATAGCACTTAGACTTATATACCACTTCACAATACTTCTAGGCAATTTACAGGGTCAGCCTATTGCCCCCAACAATCTGGGTCCTGATTTTACCAACCTTGGAAGGATGGAAGGTTGAGTCAACGTTGAGCTGGTGACACCCAAACTGACAACTGCTGGCAGCTGGTGATCAGCAGTATCCTGTAATACTGCATTCTAACTGCTGCGCCACCACAGCTCTTGAATGGAGTATAATTCTACTGGTTCTTTAAAAAATCATGCAAGAAAGCAGCCCACCCAACATTGTGTGTGTGTGTGTAGGAAACCCAGGTTCAGTTACTAGTACTGCATTTGCACACGTGGTTGTTCTGGCTGGCTTTCACTGTGGATCAAAAGCGTTTAGCTTTTGCTATTGATCCCAGGTTCTACAGTCATTCAATAGCTGTGCTGTTCAATAGCAAGTTTTGAAAATTTTTAAAATAATGTTGTTTTATTGATTTTAAAAATCATGACAAAGAAACCATGAAAATGCATGCATTGTGAAAGAAAAAAAGCACATAAAAAGTGTTTTTGAGTGAAAAAATACCACAAAATGAAAAGGTATAATGTCTCATTTTAGCTGTAAATGTTTTTAAATCTATATATAATTATCTAATGCATTATTCACATACATTCGTAACATTTATATAACTATCATGTTTTTTTAATCTACTGAATTTTGTATAAAAGAGCCCCATCTTTCATTATATTTGTCTTTATAAAGTCTATGGCTGTCTGCTCTGGGTGGCAAGTGCAATCAGGTGTTCAATTTATTGAGTGAAACAGGCAGCAATTTCTGAAACTTTAAGAATAAACATTCCTCTTGATTTATCTTCCCGGCTCTCTAGTTTCTAAAGGGTTAGATATACTGTAGCTACCAACTACTTCATAATATATTGACAATTAAAGTTCCCTATCACATGTACGTTAAAAGAACTTATATTGTCAGAGAAGCCTTCAAATTTGTATTCCATACTGTAACCCATCAGACCCAGGAATTCTTGCGTCTCTCATAATAAAACTTTATTGCGGTCATAGACCAAAAGACAAGATAAACAGATCACATGTGGATGTATAGCCAGGCCCCACTGAAGGGTGGGAGAAAACAGGCAAAATCAATGGCAAGGACCATTCTGTCAACCGTACCATCTAACCATTATAGAGATATAAATCTATGGTTTAGGACTATGATCAATTCTAATTGAGCGTAAATGGAAGATACCACGTAAAGATTTGTATGCGATCTACATGTCAGCACCTGATGCGGCCACTGAGTGGTATGCTGCAAACAATCGGCACAACTGGCCTCAGTCAGTGGGACCAACCCGACCCTTCTTACAAGCTAAGACTGCAGCAAAAAAACTTTCAACCTTCAATGTGGTCCTCAGTCAGTGTCCTGGAGAAGAAGGCAAAGACTCTGATTTCCGGTTAATCTGGGAAATCTTTGGCAAATAGGAGAGATGAGTTGTAACCTTTTCTCCTGGTAGTAGGGGCATGTGAATACAATGTGAGCTAGCGATTCCAAGGATCAACTGTCACATGAGCAGTGGGTGGGCTTTACACCCCCAGAAAGTCTGCTATCTAGGGCATTCAAGGGGATCATGTTAAAATGTGCCTTTAAGAATGCCAGCCTGTGTTGATGGAGGATAGCTTCGAGACATATTTAGGGGGGTGCGTCAGGGGAATAATGCCAAGAGACAATGGAGAACAAATTCCTACACCAAGTGCCAAGTTCTGTTGCCTTTCGATGTCATCCAATCATTGGAATATCAGCGATTTGGCAGCGGCGGGGCCAAGTATAAAGGCTTCAATAGGGGAGATTCCTATCTTTATGAGTTTGGTGTGAATATTATGAGCCCAAGGGCTGTGAAAGTCATCCCGCCATAAGCCCATAGGGCCAGCCAGTAGCCAATTGTATGTTTCCACAAAATGGTGTCAAGCGATGGTATGCCCAATTCCAGACGGATTGTGGATGTTTTATTTCATATGATGTTCTGAGACTGATTGTGTTCGGTGACAGATACAGCAAATGTATAAAATAAAAAAATTGTGAGACCTCAAGTGCTCCAAAGTATGTTACTAAGCTCCAAAATACTGCAGAAGATAACAATGATGGAACTTCATGTGCTGAAAAGATATGGACAACAGCATTGGTTAATAGCAATAGCACTTAGACTTATATACCATTTCATAGCATTTTACACCCCTTTCTAAGTGGTTTACAGAGTTAGCATATAGCCCCCAACAATCTGGGTCCTCATTTTACTGACCTTGGAACAAGGGAAGGCTGAATCAACCTTGAGCCAGTCACAATCGAACTCCTGGCAGTGGGAATGCAGAGTTAGTCTGCAATACTACATTCTAACCACTGCACTACCATGGCTCTATTAAAAGACAATAAAAAATAACCAGCAGACGCCAGGTTCTTAGAATTTTTCAACATACACTGTTTCAGAAGATAGGTGTGAAGGTTATGAGAAATATGATGCAATGCATCTGGATAGCACGAGAATGGAGAAATACGGGAGATGGTATAATCTGATGTTTATTGTTTATTGTTTAAATTTTTATACTTCCCTTCTCTTTCCGGGACTCAGAGCAGTATACAGGCAACAATAAAATCACATAGAAACCTTTAAAAATACATTAAATGATAAATAGCCTTTCTTAAAACCTTGTTAAAATCCCTGCTAAAAAAACATTCAAAACTGTACCATTTAAAACTATGCCAGTTAAAAATTATGCCAGGCCGGCTACACAAAATAAATAAGTCTTCAAGGCCCGATGGAAAAGGCGCAGGTCCGTGCTTGTCCGTAGGTCAGGGGGTAGGTCATTCCAGAGGGCAGGAGCTGCCATAGAGAAGGCTCTCCCCCTAGGGGTCGCAAGCCAACATTGCCTGGCTGACGGCACCCCGAGAAGGCCCTCTCTGTTGGAGCAAACTGGACGGTGGGAGGTATATGGTAGCAGGAGGCGGTCTTGCATATAGCACACCCAGAAAGCCACAGGCAGCCAGTGCAGCTCTCACAGGAGAGGTGTCACGTGGGAGCATCTAGATGCCCCCAGAATCCCCCGCGCGGCCGCATTCTGAACTAACTGGAGCCTCTGGGCGCAGCTCAAGGGAAGCCCCATGTAGAGAGCATTGCAGTAGTCCAGATGGGAGATGATGAGGGCTTGAGTGACCGTGCATAAAGTGTCATGATCCAGAAAGGGGCGCAACTGGAATATCAGGTAAACCTGATAAAAAGCCTCCCTGGCCATAGCTGTCATATGGTCTTCTAGAGACAGCCAAGAGTCCAGGAGGACACCCAAGTTTTGAGCCCTCTCTGGAGGGGCCAATGACTTGCCCCCAATAGCCAGAGATGGTACCAACTGGCTATATCATGACGCCGGAAGCCACAGCCACTCGGTCTTGGAAGGGGGGGAAATACTTTCTTTTTTGTATGAGGAATGGATATTTGTATATGTTTGATGGAATAATAAAACTTTTTTCTACAAAAAAAAATGCTATTGCTACTATCAACAGCTTTTCAATTTTCAATTCAGACTACATCTGGAAGATACTGGAAATCTAGCCCAACCCCTGGTCAAGCAGAAGACCCTACACCATTTGAGACAAGTGGCTGTCCAGTCTCTTCTTAAAAACCTCCGGTGATGACAGACCCACGACTTCTGAAGGATTGTGCATGAACCTACTTGCTTACCTCTCGTTTTCAACATCCTCCATGTCTAAAGGCTTGGAGTCCATGAAGAGAGTGACTTTGCTGGAAGCCATCTTGGCATCGATGGTGGAGTGTGCCGAGATGAGACTTTGGACGAGCTCATGATTCGGTCTTTCTTCCTCCTGACAAATAAATAGCATTTCAGTCACCTTTTTCTAAAAAGGTAAAGGTTCCTCTTGCATTCATGTGCTAGTCATTCCCGACTCTAGAGGATGGTGCTCATCTCTGTTTCAAAGCCAAAGAGCCAGTGCTGTCCAAAGATCTCTCTGTGGTCATGTGGCTAGCATGACTAAATGCCGAAGGCGCACAGAACGCTGCTACCCTCCGATCTTGGAAATGATGGAAAGCTGAGCCAACCTTGAGCCAGTCAGGATTGAACTCATGGCAGCAGGCAGAGTTTGGGGTACTCAGTTCCCACCCTCTTGTGGTTAAGCACTGACCCCAGGCTAACACCAGGCTTGATCCCTCCTCTCTGCCAGGCTGGGGCGCTTCCCAACAAATGTGTTAAGAATTAACAGCAATTCATGAACAGAAAATTAAGCACCAAGCCTTAAGCCGTACCTCTCTGCCCCGATGGGAATGACTTCCCCCAAGGTCAATATACACGGCATCTTTGTCATATACCAAACCGCCAACCCCCGAGAGCGGGGCGTAAATCAGTTTCTCCTTCTCATTTAAGCCTCGTTTCTTTTGATGCTCGGGAAGAGCGCAAGGATCTGGCAGGAAGCTGACGTCGCTGATAGTGAAATCTCCGACACCTGACGGGGAAGAGATCACACTTCAAAATGACAAGGTCTGAGATTATGTCCACACAATCTTAAATGGATTCAGAGAAAAAAGATCGCACGTTAGATCAGTGATGGTTAACCTTTTTGGTTCTGAGTGCCCAAAGCACAAGCGCGTGCATGTGCACCAATCCCCAAAGTGCAATGCGAGCGCCCCCCTGGGCATGCGCCTTGCCCTGACGTGCATGTTACCTGTACATGTTCCCTGGCCTGTTCTGGCTTCCAGGTTGGTGCAGGAGGCTACTCAGGCCCAAAACGGGGCACGGGGGGGCCTTGCAATCTCCACAGTTTCTCCCCAGTGCACCCTAGCTTTCTCCTCCATTCCTGGCTCCCATGCCATCCCCAAACTCTGCAGTCTCCCTCCCCCCCGTCACCATATGCCCTAGCTTTTTCTTCCATTCCTGCCATGGAGAGACACCTGCGGAGGGTGGAACCTGCAGAGATTGGGGAGGGCCCTGCCCCTGTGCATGCTTAGCTTTTTTTCAAAGCTATGATTGTTGTTAAGGACTCTTTGCGGTCTCCCAAGGCAGTGAGGAAGAAGCGCTTGACATCTCTTAAAAGTACCATATTTTTCAGAGTACAAGATGCTCGAAAAATAAGGGGAGGAAAATAAGGGGGGGAAATTCTGCCTCTGCCTACCAGTATCCATCGGTATTCAGCTGGCTAGTGTCCTTAGAAAACAGCCTCGTCAGCTTCAGCAGATCAGCCTGATTCAGCACGAGCAGCTGCTTCGTGGGTGGATCGGCCTCCCGGAACACCCCCAATCAGCTGTTCCGAAGTGAACTTTAGCAACAGGTTCACTGGTTGTGAGCGCTCGCACACACATCATTGGAGACGAAACGCAGCTTTAAAAATGCAGCTGATAGTCGAAGGGTGCTCCGCTGAGTACAGCAGGCGAAGCGCAGAACTGGTCCAACAAGGCAGCACTTATTACAGGTTGCCATTTTGGCTCTGTGCCTTGCTTTTCCACCCTCCAAAAGCTCCGTTTGACGGGATGCATGAAGGCTGAAGGGTGGGGGGCTGGCAAGTGGGCGGGGCTATATTTGGTGTATAAGACGCACCCAAATTTTAACCTTCTTTGCGGGGGTGGGGGGAAGAAATGTATATCTTATACTCCGAAAAATATGGTACTTCACTGTCATTTGACAACAAAATATAATAGCAAAGGAAAAAAAACCTTCCAATTTTCTATCCCACCTGCCATGTGTATTTGGCTTTTGTTTTTCAAGTGAGCTCCTCTTAGATAACCATAAAGGGAAACTTTCCGGTCGCACTTTGGATTAACCCTGATCGCCTCTGGGTTTGTCAAATCCTCCATCCTGCAGATTATAAGAATATCAGGGTTAGAATATTTAGAAGGAGAGGGAAAATATTCTGTGCACTCTAAAGTGGCACAGTAGTTGTCGTGTTGGTCAGAAGGGTGGCCTATAAGTAGATAATAATAATACATATCCTTCTTGATGGTTAGCTGCCCTCTAACTATCTGAAACTTTGAATACTTTGCTGTAGGACTTATCATTTAAAGTGAATGTTTCTTTAGGCTCATCTACATTTGCCCAAATCCTCTCAAGTTGCTGGACCCTAGGATGGGAATCATTTTTAATCTATTTTCATGCTATTAGCAAAAGAGGGAGGGAGGCCAAGGAAGGAAAGTCATGGAAGGGAGGGACATCAAGAAAGCAAAGGAAGTCAAGAAAGGAAATTAAAGAAAGGGAGGGAGGAGGGGGAAGGAAGGAAGGAAAGAAGGTCAAGGAAAGAAGGGAAGGAGGAAAATCCAGGAAGGTCAATTGGAATAAAAGAAATTACCTGTCCACCAAGACGTAGGGATGAGTTGTCTGCCAAATCAGTGGACGGAATTTCATCACGGAGATAAACCGCCCTAGATTGTGGATTTCCTGTTTTTGATAGTCTCCATGCACCATCCCGGAAAGGTAGAACAATTTGGCACCCTAAATTTAATAATTAAATACATGCATAGAATGCAGGTATGCTTAAGTAACTGTTGTTTTTTAATCCAGAAATGGTATTTCTTTCCTTGAATGCAGGAGTAGTTTAATCACCTGCTATGACTATCATTAAGTGTTGTACCTTATGATTCTTAATGAATGTATTTTATTCTCCTTATGTTCACTGAGAGCAACTGCACCAAAGACAAATTCCTTGTGTGTCCAATCACACTTGGCCAATAAAGAATTCTATTCTATTCTGTCCTGTCCTACTCTATTGAGTTAACCTGAAAATTCGAACCTCAATGGAAACTGAAGGAATGGCAGGAAAACATGTACGCACACAATGGTATTGTCCCAAATAAAGAAATCACACTGTTAGAAGGACATAGGCAAAAATGGTGCCAGTTTTGCAGGATATTTTATCCTATGCAAAAGAAAGCTTACAAAAGGTCATGCAACTCGGGGGTCTCCAAATCTTTTGGATCTCAGGGACTACTAATATGATCTGCCTAATGACCAGCTGGGTGAGCGTGGCTAGGTGGTGATGTGACTTGGTGGGGTGTGGCCAACTCGATGTCACTCACATCGAGGGGCAACTCCCAGCCACTCCCCGCCTGCCTGCCCTTGCTCCTTAGGGCCCCAACAGGAAGCAGTTGTTGAAGGTAAGCAGCCACCATGAGAAAGAGTTGGCAAAACAGCTGGCTCAGTTCAAATTGGATCTGACTGAGAAAGAGGCCCAGCAGGAGCACCTCACTGAGGACTACAAGCATAGGCTTTCCAAGCAGAGGGAAGACCTGTGGGAGTGCAAGGCCAAGTACTGGTACCTGGAGGCTCAGTGGGCTGAGATGGTCAGCCATTTCCAGGCCATGATGCAATCCCTCTGGAATGAGGCCCTCCACCTCTTCGCCACCAGCTGCACTTCCCTCCAGCCTTCGCCCAAAGCCCTGCACCAGGAGCCTGAAGCAGACCCCAAATCGGAATTTCTGCCCCCCTCTGACATGCACAGAAAGATTCAGACAGGGGAGACTCTCTGGAGCAACACAAATGTTCACTGCACGTATCTGGTCCAGGGGCCATAGTTTGAAGACCCGATTTAGTGCAATATAAAAAATGCAAATAATTTTTCTGCTTACCACCAAATTTTTCTTGTGAACCACCAGTGGTCCATGGACCACCAGTTGGTGACCGCTGATCCAGCTGCTTATCATGGCTAAGGCAGGACTTGAACTCAAGAATCTCCTGCTTTCTAACCTGCTCTAGTGGTTTAAACCAAACCGCGGTGAAAACTAGTGAAAACGGGACCCGTCGATCTGTGAGTTTAAAATGGAATTATAAAGTTACAAGACCTCTTGGGGTTTTTCGTTCATTTCTGATGCATTTTCCCAGTCATTGAAGGCAAGCATGTCCTACCTGATAGACTTCAGTCCAGAACCGATGCTTTAATCTCTTTTTGGTCTTCTTGAGCTGCTTGTTATTTCTGAAGCTGTCCAGGTGGGTAAGAACACCCATGATCCCTGACATATGTTCAGAAATTCAAAGGTTTCCATTTCAAATCCAAAACTGGCATCGATCAGCATCAAAGCCTGAGAGGGAAATTGAAAATAAATAAATATACTTTGGTGAGGGGGGGGGGGGGGAACCAACCTATTACGCTTTTTTAAAAACCTCATTAAAACATGCCAACTCTAAGTAAACACTTATAAAAGTCAACTTTCATGTGCTTATCTATTGAATGTATTGGTATAACTTAAATTATTTCCCTTTCCCCCCTCACATCCTTAATTTCTTTCCCTTCCTATAAACCTTTTGGGGGGACTCTGCATAACAATGCTTACATCAAATTGGATTCCCTTTTTTTCCTCCCATCTTTAATTTATTTTGCTTCCTATACACCATATTTCACTGTGTTGCATAACGTTGCTTACACCAAAAAGGATTGGCACTGTACATGTGTTCGCTTAGGTCTGGGTTCTCCAATCTTGGCAGCGTTACGACTGGTGGATTTCCAACTCCCAGAATTCTTCAGCTGGCTGAGGGATTCTGGGAGTTGAAGTCCACAAGTCTTAAAACTTCCCAAGGCAGGAGACCCCTGACCTTAAGGAATGATTTGGCCTTACTCTATTGGACCTTGCTACCCCTTTTCCCTGAAAATAAGACCTCCCCGGATAATAAACCCAAATGGGCTTTTGAGCGCATGCACTGAAATAAGCCCACCCCAAAAAATATTGCAACACAGAAGCAGCCATGAGGTGACCACGATCGCCGCCTCCTGCACCTCAGAAATAATAAGACCTCCCCCAAAATAAGGCCAAGCACTTATTTCAGGGTCAAAAGAAAATAAGACTATCGAATTTTCAGGGAAGCACGGTAGTTATTAAACAAATCATTGTGTTCTGGCTTTCAACATATATCTCAATATTAATGAAATTATGTGACTAAAATAAACTTATGGCAAATCATTTGTTCCAACTACTAGAAGAACGTGGAAAGAAACAAAGAACATACAATTGGGGTTCACTGTTATGGACTAAGAAAAAACATATTGAATTGAAAGGTGTTTTTTTCCTAGGCCAGTGATGGCAAACCTATGGCACGCGTACCCCAAGTGGCATGCAAAGCCATTTGGCCAGGCATGCAAGACATTGCCCTGTCAGCTGGCCAGCATGCATGCGCGAGCTGGCCAGCTGATTCAGCTGTTTTTAAAGCCATTTTTCGCCCTTCCCAGGATTTATGAGCCTGGGGAGGGCAGAAACCGGGGGGGCCACCCTCTGGAGCTCCTGAAGCCCTCTGGAGGCTTCAGGAGCTTCCCTGAAGGCTCCGGAGGACTAAAAATGATGCTATGAGCAAACTGGAAGTCACTGGGGGTGCGTGCAATGCATTATGGGTGTGACACACTGGCACATGCCCCCCCCTGTGCTCCCCTCCTTATGGCACGCGAACCTAAAAAGGTTCCCCATCACTGTCCTAGGCCAAAATGTTAGGATGCAAACCAATTCTTAATGCAAACCATTTCTTAATGTATTTTACAACAAAGTATCCACAACTCTTACACTTTAGAAACTGTCTAAAATCATATACAGGGGGTCCTTGACTTACAATCACAATCAAGTCCAAAATTTCTGTTGTTATGTGAGACATTTGTGGAGTAAGCTTTGCCCCATTTCACGACCTTTCTTGCCTGATTTGTTAAGTGAATCACTGCAGTTGATAAGTTAGTCACCTGGTTGTTAACTGAATCCGGTTTCCCCATTGACTTTGCTTGTCAGGAAGTTAACATACCTTAACTTAACTTGACCACAATTGACCCCAAAATTTATGCTGAGGAACTTGTTAATTTTGCTCCCTTTTACAATTATTCTTGCCACATTTGCTAAGTAAAACCCTGCAGTTCTCAAATTAGTAAAATGGTTGTTAAGTGAATCTGATATGCCCATCCCAATTGATTTTGCTTTTCATGTTGCAAAAGCAGAGCAGGTGACCCTGGACACTGTAACCGGCATAAATTTGAGTCAGTTGTCAAGCATTCAAATGTAAACCATGCGAACATGGGGATGCTGCAGCGGTCGTAAGTGTGAAAAATGGTTGTGAGTCACTTTTCTTCAGTGCCATTAGAGTTGAGGTCCATTTGTACTAACATTAAGCTTCTTCAATCGGATTTTTATCTTGAGGAAACCTATCTCTGTCTCATGATATAACCATAAAACTTACCAGATCAGCAACTTTGGCAAGATCAATCATTGCATTAATATCACACCCACATTCAATTATGGTTAGCCGCCGTTTTTTACCTGGCCGCCAAAGGCAAGAAACAGAAGAAGGAAGATTGTTATAACTTTGTTTAAAAACACAAAGATTTTTTTTTAAAAAAAATAGCAATCTAACATTTTTAAAAATGGTTATATACGAGATGATATATCCCGGTAAAGTGAGCCAATTAGAGAACCAGTTCAGCCTAGTGGTTAAGGTACCAGGTTAGAAAGCTGGTAACCCTGAGTTCAAATCCTACCTTAGTCATAAAAGCCATGAAAACAGTCTCTCCCTCTCATCTATTCTCTCATCTCTCTCTGTCTCTCTCTCTATTCTATCATCTCTCTATCTCATCTAGTCTATCATCTTTCTTTCATCTATTCTATCACTCTGTGTGTGTCTCGCTCATCTATTCTATCATCTTTCATCTATTCTATCATTTCCTCTATCATCTCTGTCTCTCATCTATTCTATCATCTCTCCTCTCATCTTTTCTATCATCTCTCTCTCTCTCTCTCTCTCTCTCTCTCTCACTCTGTGTCTCATCTATTCTATCATCTATCTCATCTAACTAGTCTATCATCTTTCTCATCTATTCTATCATCACTCTGTGTGTGTGTCTCTCTCTCATCTATCTATATATTCTATCATCTCTCTCTTTCTCTCTCTCTCCCACCTCACAGGATTGTTGTTGTGGGGAAAATAGGAGGAGGGAGGTGTGTTGCATACGTTTCCTTGAACTGTTTGTAAAAATGATAAAGACGGAAAAATAAAATATAAAATAAGATAACTGTAGGAAATGGAATAAGTTCCAACACAGAAGGGTAGCCAAGTCGCTTATATGCTGTGTCCTAGTTAGAAGGGAGTGAACTGCCAATATTTTTTTCTGCTGCCCTCACCACTCTCGTCATCACCTTCCTGTCTGAAGCAGTAATGCTTCCAAACCAGACAGTAATGCCATAGGACAGGATGCTCCTGATCATCCCTCTATAGAAAGTGGTAAGGACAGGGAAAGGAAGGAAGATGTTTTGGGGGTCAGGTTTTCATCCGAAAACAATCTGCAGGCCTCTAGTCAGCACTGACCTTTCTTTCAGAGTAGAGCCAAATTGTTAGCATCTGAAACTGAGAGCAGTGGTGGGTGCAAACTACAGAAGTTGTGTTGTGGCCTGCCAGCAGAGCTGGCAGCAGATTCAGATAGTGAGGACTTTGGGGAGAAACATGAGCCAGTCCTGGAGTCTAGGGAAGGCTCTGATGGGTGCTCTGCATCGGAAGCAGAGAGAGGGCCAGAGCCGTATGCCAATTATCAGCTGCCTTTGGAGTCAGACATCAGCAAGGCAGGCAAACAGGTGGACCCTCTTCCCAGTGTGAGCATGCACAGAGTTGCCAGATGAAGAGAACAGCTAAAGAACAGGGGTCAACTTGGGAGTAAGGCCACAGGTGGACAATGAATGGCCCCTCCCAAAGGAAATAAAAGAGGTGTGAAAGGGGAATGGAGTTTGCAGGAAGCAATTAGTTCACTTGACTCCTTGCCAAGTTCTGCAGATATCGGCCTGCCACCTCTCCAAGCCAGATAAGATCTGTGACTGGGAGACTCCCCTGGGAGACTTTTCTGGATGTGAATGAGCAGAATTCACAGTAAATTAATAAAAGGGTTTTTTGTCGGAACAAGGAGTTTGCTTCATGCTCTTGGGAAGCCTCAATCAGAACAGGTGGGTTGTTGTTTTTTTACCTGATACAATGGTCACAGGGCCTTGAATTTCAACCAATTTCTGCCTTGTGAAATTCTTAATGAGGCATCTTATCAAAGTGCTTTTCCCAACCTTGGGAGGGCCCACCACCACTACGACCACAGGAGGGGGTTCCAAGGGAGTGCGATCCACCACTGGAATATAATGCTTTTTGGTTTTCAAATCCTGTGTCCTGTTTTAAGGATAAGAGTTGCAGTGAAGTTAAAAACAAAACCACATGATCATCTCGACTACGTTCAGGTGTAAACACAGGGAGTCCTCAACTTATGGCCGCAACTGAGCCCCATATTTCCACTGCTCAGAGAGACGGTCATTAAAGGGAGCTTTGCCTCATTTTAAGACTTTCCTTGCCACAGTGGTTAAGTGAATCGCTGCAGTTAAGTTAGTCACACAGTTAAGTGAATCTGGCTTTCCCCCTTGACTTTGCTTGTGACAAGGTAACAAAAGGGGTTCACACTACAACCGTCATAAATATGAGTCAGTTACTAAGTGGCCGAAGTTTGATAATCTGACTGGGCAAAACAGTCCTCAGTCATTTTTTTCAATGCAGTTGTAATTTTGGTCACTAAACGAACGGTTGTAAATCAAGGACTACCTGTAATAGGCCCTGGCTTATTACCAGGACCAAGAGAGGGTTTCCAAACATTTTCACATGCAACTCCCACCATCCAATCCATGCAAAGAATATATTACATACACTAACTGGAAAGTCAAATATTGAAAATAATGGCTGATTCATATTGCAGTGTTTTAATAAAGACAGTTAAGATTTGATTCGAACGGTGAGCTTGGGTAGGGGAACTAAGACTCTTGTTCTTACATTGCAAAGTTTCAGAAACAAGCTGCCATTCAGATGAATCTTATTCCAGAGAATACAGAAATGCAGAAACAAATAGAAAAAAGCACCATAACTGGATGTTTGTTTTACTCAGCAATTAGCTTTTTCTTACATCCCATCTAATGGTAAAGGTTCCCCTCGCACACGTGCTAGTCATTCCCGACTCTAGGGGATGATGCTCATCTCCTTTTCTAAGCTGAAGAGCCAGTGCTGTCCAAAGACATCTCCATGGTCATGTGGCCGGCATGACTAAACGCCAAAGGCGCACAGAACACTCTTACCTTCCCACCAAAAGTGGTCCCTATTTTTCTACTTGCATTTTTACTCGCTTTCAAACTGCTAGGTTGGCAGAAGCTGGGACAAGTAACAGGAGCTCACTTTGTTACACAGCACTAGGGATTCGAACCACTGAACTGTCAACTTTTTTGAACGACAAGTTTAGCGTCAGCCACTGAGCCACTGCATCCCTCTAGCCAGGCAGAAGTCATCATTTCATCTAATAAAAAGCTTGGGGTCTGATCACATTCCCCCAAATCAGAGAGATACAGCCCAAACTTAAGAGAGTCTCCATCTCTTTAGAAAGCCTTCATCTGCTCAATTTAATTCATTTCTTTCATTGTGCTGTAAACTATACACTTGCCTATGCTTCACCCTAGACCCGTGATGGCAAACCTGTGGCATGCGTGCCTGAAGTGGCACACGGAGCCATGTTGGCTGGCATGTGCAGCATCGCCCATTCCTCTTCCGGGTTTCTGGCGCACATGTGCCCACGACGATCAGCTGTTTTTTGCACATGCGGCAGTGCCAGAAACCAGAACAGCTGGTTTCCATTGTGCACATGCACACCGCCAGTTGATCATCGTATGCGCATATGCTCCAGTAACCAGAAGAGAAGCTGTCCAGTGTGCATGTGCATGCCGGAAACCGAAAGTTTATTTCCTGGTGCGCACATGCCCACTGGACAGCTTCTTTTCCTGGTTGTGTCCCCGAATAACGCGTGGGTGCAGTCTGTTTTCAATACTCGGGGCCGAAAAGGTTCACCATCCCTACCCTAACTGGGGATGTGTGCTTATTTCTATTCATTTCTATCCTCCTGCCTTTATTTTTTAGGAACAACCCAAACAGACCTTATTTGCTGTAATACAATTGGGCCATCCCACCCCAAAGAAGACTGTGTGGAGCAGGAGTCTCCAACCTCGGCCACTTTAAGCCTGGAGGACTTCAACTTTAGCTTTGCTGGCTGGGGAATTCTAGGAGTGGACGTCCACCAGGCTTAAAGTTGCCAAGGTTGGAGACCCCTGGTTTGGAGCCAATCATGGTGGTAGGGTTATCCAAGCAAATTTAGTTGTAAAGAGACCTGTGGAAGGATCTGGCCATACGGGTTGCAGACTGGACGGCAAAGGCTTTGGGGTTTCTCTTCCTGGCATCCTCTTCATCTTCGATCCCTAAATCTTTCAAATGGCGCTTCTTTTTCTTGCCAGCCTTGGGACCGCTGTGTTTCTTGCGATGTTGTTTCTGGTTGCTCTCCTCCATCTTTCCCCCTTGGGTCCAGTGACCATGTGAGGCAAAAGACTTTCCTTTTCACGAAGGACCTGATGTAAAGTTAGAAAAAGAAAGCATTACACATGTGATACAGGCCATCATGGAAGAACTTGGTGTGTCTTTTATACATAACAGCTTATAGAGCTCTGAATCTTTTCTATGTTTGTGGAAAAGATCTTCTTTCATTCTGTAAATTTTTACAAAGCAACAGATGGCCCTACACCAACTGAAAGATCAAAGTAGTAGAGAGTTTTATTCAAATTTTTTCCAAAGTCACTTCTGCAGTTATACAATTATACAAATTCAATGTATAACTTGGGAGAGCCCTTCTTTTGGTTACCACACTATAAAAAAGATGTTGAGACTCTAGAAAAAATGCAGAGAAGAACAACCAGGATGATTAGGGGACTGGAGGCTAAAACGATTGCAGGAACTGGGCATGGCTGGTCTAGTGAAGAGAAGGAGCAGGGGAGATATGCTAGCAATCTTCCAATATTTGAAGGGCTGTCACAGAGAGGGGGGGGAGGATCAAGCTATTTTCCAAACCATCCAAAGGCCAGACAAGGAATAATGGATGGAAACTGACTAAGGAGAGAGTCAACCTAAAAATAAGGAGGAACTTTCTGACAGTGAGAACAATCAACCAATGGAACAGAAATTGCCTTCGGAAGTTGTGGGAGCTCCATCACTTGAGACTTTCAAGAAGAGATTGGGCTGTCATTTGTTAGAAATGGTGTAGGGTCTCCTGCTTGAGCAGAGGGTTGGACTAGATGACCTATAAGTCCCTTCCAACTCTGTTAATCTGTGCAAACTCAGAAAGAAACAAGGAACGTAGAGTAGCAACTTTCACTCCTCCTTTTACAGTATCCTTTCCCAATTTGGCATCCTACATGGTCCCAGTTTGCATCCTGGGGGTGAGGAGGTAAACAGCCACCACTTCCACAGTTAGGTGAGGAAAGGCATGCAAAGGGCCCGGCTTTTCTCCTTTGTATGAAATTACATTCCTATCTACATATATAGAGAGGATGTGTCTCAAAAAGACCAAGGCTTTTTGGCTTGGTACACTCATACCCACAGCCCTATAGGCCAAACGCAAGATATTTATTTTTTCCACCAAATGAAAATATTCCTGTATATTTAGGAATATTCAAAGACCAGGGATCAAAAGGAATACGGTGATGTTCAGAAGAAAATGGCAACCAAGTGGAACATGTCATATACATTATATAATAAATTATGTATGGGGGTATGGCTTTTGGTACATTCTGTACACTGAAATAAAACTATACAAATTATATTGTATAAAATAGTTAACAAAATGATGGAGATGATAGATAGATAAACAGACAGACAGAGATTAGAGATAGAGAGGTGATAGAGAGATACAGTAGACAGAGACAGATTGGATGGATGGATGGATGGATGAGAGAGAGAGAGAGAGAGAGAGATGGATGCATAAATGATAGTTGGATACATAGATGAAGAGAGATATATATGATAGAATAGATAGATGAGAGAGAGACAGAATAACAGAGAGATGATAGATGATAAATGATAGATATTGATTATAGAATGAAAGAGTAGACCCATAAGAGAGAGATGACAGAATAGAAGAGACGGACAGACAGACAGAGATTAGAAATAGAGATACAGTAGAACACAGAGACAAATTAGATAGATTGATGGATAGATGAGAGAGAGAGAGAGATGGATGGATAGGTGATAGTTGAATACATAGAGGAAGAGAGAGAGAGAGAGATATGATAGAATAGATGAGAGAGAGAGAGACAGAGAGAAGGACAGAGAGAAGATGATACAGATTAGAGAACGAAAGAGTAGACAGACACAGAAGAGAGAGAGGGGGGGGAGGAGAGAGAGTTACACTGAGAGAGAGAAAGAGACAGGCAAACCCTGCTATTAACGCTCCTCCCTTTCGGCATGGCCCATCTTGCCTTCCCCACAGCACCTTCCCCTTTCCAGGGCTGCCGTGGGGCTCAGCTCAGAGCCATTCCCCACAGCCCCCCACCTCCACTCCCAAGCCAGCAGACTTCTCAAGGCTCCCTCAAAGCGGGGGCTCTCCCGTGACCGCAGCCGCCCCGTCCCCAAAGCCCAACCCTCGTTCAGACAACGCGCCGCCAACACGGATCAAACTTATCCAGGACTTACTCTCCGCGCGTGGAACGCCGGCAGGAAATCTCTAGTTCGGTCCGACCCTTTTAGAGCGTCCCATCCGGAAACCGCGGCTCGCGTATTTGCGTTCCGCGGAAGGGGGAAGATTATCTGGGTGACAACGGCTGCGGGGCCGGGCGGGGATAACCATAGCAACGGGCAGAACGCGAACCTAACCCCCTGATTGCTGGTAGTTTGCGCCCTGCAGCCCCCTCCTGGCTGGAATCGGAATTACAGACAGATCATTTTAGAATAGGAGAGGAGAATACGTAGAGTAGAGTAGGGTACGGTAGAGTAGAATAAATAGGGTAGAGTAGAATGTAGAATAGAGTAGGGTATGGTAGAGTACAGTACAGTAGATCGAGTAGAATGCAGAATAGAGTATAATATAGAATAGAGAAAAGAGAAGAGAATTAGAATTAGAATTAGAATAGAATATAAAGTAGAGTAGAATTAGAGTCGAATATTGTTGCTATTTGCAAACTACTTCTGGACTTTGCGATTTTGATGTAGGAGAAAAAAAATAAAACATTGATTTTTGGATTTTGGTGATTGGGTAGGTTTGTTGTTATAGAAATAGCTAGTATATATTACCATAGAAAAGTAAAATATTGAGGATATGCATTATTAACTTACTGTACTGCACTAAAAAGAATCAAATGTCAATGTTTCCCCCTTTCACTCTTCACTTTTTTCTCTTTCCTTTCCTCTCTTACTTTCGTATTATTTTCATTTTTCTTTGCATTTTATATTTTGATAAACTAATAAAAATAAATAAACATGGCATTTTTATGTGAAGAGATTTCGTCTGATCCCAACTCAGCCTGCCTTTAGAAAAACTATAAAACACAGATGGAAATGTCCATTATATATAATATTTATTTTATTGACCTTTTATACCACCCAACTTCCAACAACTGAAAGTTGGCTCGTAAATGGCAGAGAAATTACAATAAAAAAGGTAAACTATATTTGTCTTTTAATTTGCTGTTTTGTGGTATTCTAGGGAGGACAAAAAGTGGCACAGAAATGGAAGTAAAATTACATCCTTTTCGTAAATATCTTAGTGAAAGGCAAGTGACAAGAAAGGATTATCCATTCTATACACAGAAAAAAAACCCTCTTTAATGTAAATTAAAACCTGCTCCTGCAAACATTACAATAATTAAAGAAAACTAAGAGGAGAAAAATAAGAAAGATCAATAAACATAATCTCCTTAAAGGAGTACGGTAATTAAGATTTAAGTTCTAATTAAATCAAAGCCATACAGAAACATCTTGTTCACTTTCTTCAGCATTTGTATCTTTTCATTTGCAGAATTGTAAAGATATTTCAGAAACTAAATGCATATAAGCATCAGAAGAATAAACAGCTCTCCCTACATAAAATCATTCCCTTGGACATGTTCCACACTTAGTCAAGCAACATGTTTCATAATCTTCTATATAAATAAATAAATAATATAAATATAAATAAATATATAAATTTATATAAATATAAATAAAAATAAAAATGTAACAAGAGTTTGTTCAAAACCTCTAATCTCCAAAACTACTGAACCGATCGCTTCCAAATTTTCACACATTTCTTTCAAGTACGGCACCAATGATATATATATAGATTGTTTAGATGTCACATCTGTGCCAGGTACATGCAACAGAAATGTAAAAAAATTGTAAAAAATTGTAAAAAAGGTAGGTAGGTGGGTACAGAGAAAGCAGTGGGCCACAGGTATTATGTCATCCTTTGGGACATAAAATACTCTGTCCATAAGACTCAAGGATAAATACAATAGGTATGTAGATAGGCAGCTATAGAGATAGAGCGAGGGAGGGAGAAATGCAGTGGGTAGGTAGGTAGGTAAGTAGGTAGAGGGATAGAGAGGGAGATGGAGAAATATAGTAGTTAGGTATGTAGAGGAAGAGAGGGAGAAAGGGAATAGGTAGGTAGGTTGGGGGTTATACGATGGTTGTGTGTACGTGTTTGTGTGTGGAGGTGTAGATCTACACACAGATTGGTTGGCCATTTAACCAGACTGGGCCACAGCAAAACATGCCTGGGAATGGATAGGATAGGATAGGATAGGATAGGATAGGATAGGATAGGATAGGATAGGATAGGATAGGATAGGAAAGAATTCAATTCTTCATTGGCCAAGTGTGAGGAATTTGTCTTTGGTGCGGATGCTTTCAATGTACATAAAAAGACAAAATACATTAATCACGAATCATACGGTACAACACTTAATGATAGTCATAGGGCACAAATAAGCAATCAGGGTACAATAAATATTGGTATAAATCGTAAGAATACAAGCAACAACGTTACAGTCCTGCAGTCATATGTGGGAGGAGATAGGTGATAGGAACGATGAGAAGACTAATAGTAATAGTAATGCAGTCTTACTATTGAGGGAATAGTAGGGAATTAGTTGTTCAGCAGAGTGATGGCAAGGAGGGGGGGGGGGGAGACTCTAGTTGTCTTGGTGTGCAGTGCCCTATAGCATCATTCCGAAGATAGGAGTTGAAACTATTTATGTCCAGGATATGAGGGGTCTGTAGATATTTTCATGGTCCTCTTTTTGACTCGTGCAGTGTACAGCTCCTCAATGGATGGCAGGTTTTTTCTGCAGTTCTAATTATCCTCTGAAGTCTGTGTCTGTCTTGTTGGCTTGCAGAACAAAACAAATATATTAACCATTCTATATTTGAGAAAGACAATTCAGCATCTCTTTTACACCAACTCACCAAGCTATTCAGCTGTTCTCAGGACTTCAGGGAACATTTGAAACTGCCTTTTGGTTATACCTTTTGGGCGAGGAGGAGAAGGACTGGCCGGGGCAAACCTGGCAGCCGGGAGGTGAAGCCAGAGCCAGAGTGACTTATGCCATCCTCTCGGCAGCACCCAAAGGAAAGGGATTTACTTCACCGCTGCAAACTTTTCCGCAAAACTTTCCTCCTCCCACCCTGCCTCTACATAGAGAACCAAGAGCAAAGGCCTCTTTGAGACACCTCGGGCCCAGCTGCCTTCGGCTCATCTTGTTTCCCACCCAACCC